>JAHMML010000092.1:413746-540480 GCA_020341155.1 Eciton burchellii | reverse complement strand
GATTAGAATATCTCGTGGCGTTGTTCGATCCCTAATTGCCATTCTGGCTCGTTGTTCTATTGTTCCTTTGCCAAATTTCTCTCGCTTATCGGTTACGGTATCTCCATATCCCATGTTGTTCTTGATTTTTCTTTCTCTCATTATCCCGTAAGTGTCCATTATTTGTCTCGGAAGTCTATTTTCATCAATTCTTTATATATGTCCGTATGAGACTAGTTGTTTTCTTTCTACGTCATTGAACTTTGTATCCTCATCCGTTGTTTGACTTTCTTGACCTTCTCTCTTCGTAAAAGCCTCATAAATTATGCCGAATAATGTTRATTTCCATAGCTTCTAATGCCCTCATATTTCTTTTGGCTAATCTCCGTGTTTCRCAGCCATATAGCAAYATACTTTTTACAATTTCATAGATGTTGAACTTCCTCTTTTTCATGATACTTTAATTCCATAGACTACGGCGTGCCGACGGTATTCTTACATATAGAATACAAAAGAAGGCGACAAAGATAACCGTCAAACGTCAAGGGTAACGGTGAGATGACGTGAATGTCGAAAACATGTTGAGTTTGCGGGAGATATAGGCATAGTATTGACTAGAGTGTTTAAGACAATCATGCCATAATTAGAAGAATATACAGTGTCGAAATTAAGAGAGAGAGCGAAGGCGCTCAGATTGATATCGACGGGGACGAAAGCCGAGCTCATTATTCGCATTATGGAAGCTGTAGTATAATAGACGATGAAGGCGAGGAAAGTATTCAGCGCGTGGATGATTTGCACGAGATGGAAATATATCGACGCGAGAAGGAGTTGACCGAATGCGAGCTCGACGTGAGATCGCGATGTTGCGTGCTAACGGGTGTGAGGGCATAGTAAACCAACCAAATAAGAATGACAAYGATAACATCGACGCCGAAGATAAATGAATTTAATGATTATTGCGAATTCAGTGAGCAAATTTGATGGTGTTTCTGGCGATTATGACTCATAGGAGAAAAAAATTAGAACGATATATAAATTAGAAGACTATTTGACAAAGACACTGGTTGCGATGAAGTTGATAAAGAGAGCACTTGAATGATTTGAAGCCGAATATATTGAAACGACGTTCGATGCGYTTGTTGTTAAGTTGAGAAAAATGTTTCGTCATCGTCAAAGCAAAGTGAYAAAGAGAATTYAAGGGGCGTYTGTGGAAGATGGACGARACTCTTTTCACGAGTATGTTGGCGAATAGATGATCATGAGAAATCGTGTACCGGTCGCTATTGCCGATATGTTGGAATATATCGTAAAARGCATCCCAGATATTACGTTRCCTTACCAAGCATATATTTAATGCTGTRTCMCAACCGAATCTCTAATCCGAAGTTCCAGAATGTGAGGCTACGAGATTGCYACGCAGCAGACTCGAGGTCGGATGGACGAAGCGACACCTCCATGACGGAGTAAATGATCGGCGCRAGCGAAAAGAATGAAAAGAACGAGAGGAACGAGAGGAAAASAGATACGAAGTGCTGTTACAAYTGCGGTGCGCGCAATCATRTGAGTGCYYGACCAGATGTTTCGAGTGTGGAAAGTACATATGGACATATCGYTTCGAACTGYGACGAAACAGAAGACGCCTTGATAAAAAATSGCRGTCGACGYTATGACATACTCATCGAGAAAGAAATATACAAAAGATGTAATGATAGATGGCAGAGATATGACGGCGCTTGTTGARAGAGCGCATTTCGCTAATGCGTGCGAACGAATACATGAATATGGGATCATTTCGATTCCGATCGACCAAACTTCGATCTAGGTCAGAACTAGGTTTTGAAAGTATCGAAGCACTGGTAGAATTTTGGGCTGAGATTGCCGTTGACGGGYAAACTTATCCGATTCTTATCCRAATTGTCTCCGRTAYGATATTATRAYAGAAGTTAGTGCTTGGAACCGATTTCTTGAACACGGTAGAAATTCATATAAAACGGGACATGATTAATATCAGTCYKATTYGTGAAATCATTGACGAGAATAACCTGAAATATTTCAGAGCAAGATAGRAARCGAGAAAGAAACGAATAAATTTGATCCTTTACACATTCGAGATGTTGAGACGAAACGCGCGATAACGGGTTTGAAAATTATAAGCCGAATAAAACGATCAAGAATGAAGTTAACATGAAATTAATTTGAAAGATAAAGAAACAGTATATCAACAGACRAAWCGTTCATCGCCATCAGAGAAAAACATAGTGCATAGAGTGACGATTGGTTGAAGCATGCCATCATTTCTTTATCTTGGACTGTACAAGTTGTATTAGTGAGAAAAAAATGGCTCGCACCGAAAAAGACGAACATTCGGGGCAATTATTTGATCAGAATGGCCAAGTGTAGGAAGCAAATCTGGGATACCACGCGCAATAGCCAGATGAGAGAAATGTCTTTGTTTACGCGAATCGTCTGTGCTCTTGCGATCCGGGGCGTCCGTGCTCGACGATGGACGGTTGACAGATTGAGCCGAATAATTTGTATAGCCGAGCGTTTATGTAATCGCATTTAATAAACTAGTCATTATTCAGTTTTTTTGAATATTAAGATCGCGCTAAGTCACGGGAGCGTTACGGGTGTCTGTATCGTGCACTTTGTTAACGGTTATTCTTCTTTGAGCTTTGTGATGCAGCTGCTGGATAGACTAACATAATGGAAGATGTTCTGGAATCCGTTGTGATATCTGTTACATCGGCCAGATCGCAGGCCGGGCTGCAGCGATATGAAAACGCGTCACATGTGGTTAAAGGAGATCTGAGCGCCTTCCTCGCGTTTGCGTCTGCATTGAGCTTCTGTCTGTGAGTGTCCGTACGAGTCTGTTATTAATATCCTTCAACTGAGATAAATGGAACATAACAAGAAGAAAAATACGGTATGGAATCGAACACTCAATATCCGTCAAGCAGAGGAGTTGTGAGCAAGCTTTCCTTAACGGTTAACAGACGATCGTCCTATATTCTGAGCGGAGTGCCAAGCTGAGAAGCGAGGCTTTGATAYTGGCATCTTATTATTATATGAATTTGAACATAAAACGCTGAATAGAAAATTCTTATGGAATGCATGAAAACAGCCAGAACACAGAGACAAAACACTATAGGAGGACAGGAACTCCATGATCATGGGACGTGAAACGGGCACACTGGTATCTGACTGCGTACCTAATACACAATCGCATATTACTATCCATAGTAAAACATAAGCTGATATACATGGACAAGAAAAGCAAAGCTCAGCAAGGGAGCTCTTAAGAAGACTACGACAAACCCTGCTTCAAAACTATACTTACGTCAGAAAACGATCTCTTTCATTGGACGAATCCACTACTGAATGAGGTCTTATGCACGATGCACGAGAGTCACTGGCATATTAAAACAAATACACAGAAGATGAAAATATCTTGCGGAGAGAAATTAGCGGTAAAAGGAGAAATCGAAATAGCCACAAAATGTCAACGTCTCGTAAATATCCAAAATAGAATAGATACCAGCCAAGCAAACCTATGCTTATTGCTAACTCTTTCGAGGGATTTGAGGAGAAGCTCGACGACGCGAGTATCACCGTTAAGGTGGAAAAGACAGATTAATCCTCACACATTTTTGTTACTAGAGTCGATAATTTTTCGTCGTTCTCACAACTATTAAAAGAATTCGCCGCTAGCGAATATCAAATAAAGATCATAAATGCTGAGCAAGTTAAGATCCAGTCAAAGAGCTATATCGCATATGTAAACATCGTGAAAGAGCTTAACAGTAAGAACACGGAATTCCACACATACAAATCGAAGCAAGAGAGAAGTTTTAGAGTAATCCTTAAACACATCTACGGGAATTTGGATACAGCGAATTTGGATGGCAATCACATCAGGATAACATCAGAAAAGAAATTGAAGATTTACTCACTTACTAGTATATAGGACATCAAGAAGTAAAACACTCTGAAAGCCTTTCATATGTTCTATGTCGACCTAAAAACGAAAAGCAACAATAAGAACAATTACGAGGTTGGTTCACTTCTCGAATGCGAGTGAATTTGAACCACCATATCCGAAACGGGAGATTCCTCAAGACATTAATTGTCAGCAGTATGTCTACACAAAAATATGTTGTTTTCGTAAAGCGAGATGCGTCAAATGCGCAGAAGAACACCCCATTATTAACTGACTGCCCATGCAAGGACAAATTCAAGGATGTCAAATACGTGCTGTGCAAAGACACAAAGTCAATCATAAAGAATGTATGATCTACACTAAAGATCTACAAAAAAGATCTTTTCTCACATTACGGAGAAAAATGGTAGCATCCTAATCACAATCACAAACCGAACCTGCAAGTATGCGGACCAGATTAGTCCAACTCGGAAGATTCTATGTCACTTCAGTCACAAGAACTGAAAGTAGACAACCAATTAGAAATCAAAATAATCAGAAAACACAGGAGAAATGGCACCTCCATGTCCCAAATTGTGATAGACGCTATACAGGAATACAAATGTGATGAAAAAGCACATGGAAAAAATGAGTGCAATGTTCAACAATCTAGCAACGTTTGTTACCAAAATAACGTAATGGTCAAGCCACTTAAAATAGCAACTTGGAATCCCAATAAGTTAGCTAAATATTCGTAAGAAATTAAAACTTTCATTTTCAGTCAAGATATAAACATTTTATTTGTTTCTGAAAACATTTCACTAATAAAAGTTATTGCAATATTCCTGGGAGTACTGGCATATATATTGAATATATTGTATCATACAATGCATTCTGACGGTAAAGCTCAAGAAGGAACTGTTCTTAATCATAAAAAACATTAAACATTATGAAATACAAAAGAGAATTCTTGCAGGCTATCAGCATCGTGATCGAAAATTGGAATGATTGTATTATCATTTCAGCCGTATACTCATCGCCTAAATATGCTATAGAAAGAGAACATTACATAATCTTCTTTAAAACTCTTGGTAATCGCTTCATCGCTGCAGAAGATTATAATACCAAATACATACATTGGGGATCGAGATTGATCCTATACAAAGGATTACTCAAAGTGATCGAAGCCATAAATCTGGCAATCTTCTCAACAAAAGAGCCTATTTATTGACCATCTCATAATAAAAAGATGCCTAATTTATTGGACTTCGTTTTTATCAGGGGCATTCTTAATAATTATGCCGCATTGAGTCTTGCTTCGAATTGTCTTCAGATCATTCTTGTGTAATTTTTACAGGAAATAGTAAAATAATGATTAAAGGAAAACCCTGCACTCTCTGTCAAAATAAAATGGCTTTATTTCCAGGAGCTTTTAAGGATTACATTCGACAACTCCATCTCACTAAAATCCGACGATGACATTACTTACAGTTGAAAGGTTTATCTATGCTGCACTAGAGTGCGACGCTGATTAGCAATAATTCAGATATCAATATTCATCTGCAATATTCATCTGCAAGAACTAACAGAAAAAAAGGAAACTTCGCAAGCTGTGGCCCAATTGCCCAGTTTTGAAAAACAGATCAAACCGAACTATCAAAGCACTTAAATACCTGCCGGATTTGGAAAGAAATCAGGGAAATGTCTAATCAAGTCTAATCTAATCTAATATAATCAAATATCTATATCAAGCGCTATTTCTGAAACGAACGATAATTTATGGAACCAAGAAACCGAAACGACAGCAGACACAATATTCGCCTATCAGCACGGGAGCTGGGCCAGAAGTGAAGAAGAAAAGGCTGAAACATTCGCTACGCATCCCTATAAAATTTTTAAGTTTAACCCGCGTGAGACCAAATTACACTAGAGAAGGAAAATAAATTGCTCTTTGACACCACTTTCGTCGCCCTAGATATCCCTGTACTACCAAAGAAGTGAGAGCCGTAATAAAAAATATGAATCCAAAAAGGAGTTCCAAATTCCAAGCCAAGTTCCAATTTAACCAATCAATACTACAGAAGCTGCCAGAAATGATAATAAAATAAATCACCCATTGTATTGCAACTCTTAAATGAGGCTTCTTTCCAATGGAAGATAGCACAAATAATTATGATCCAGAGCCTGGCGAAACTTGCGGAATCGTATAGACCGATCAGCTTACGATTGTCTGTCTTATCGAATCTATTGGAGAAACTTCTGCTCCCAATAATCTTCATAATAATGCAGAGCTCCATTAACTGATTCCCGATCATTAATTTTCTTTCCGAAGTAAATACACAATCATAGAACAGATAGAACTGTTAAAAGAATAAACAACGATATGAAAGCAGCTAGATATAGCGATCTTCCTCGATGTCTTTTAGGCTTTTGACAAGATCTGGCCTCAAGGACTACTTCATAAAATTAAAAGCAGCTCCCCAATTAATCTCTATGCCATCGTAAGGTTTTATATCTTTCACAGAACTTCTAGAATTAGTATGGAGAAGTAGTCATAGAACTAAAAGAGATAAACTCTTATTAAAAATAGTCTACTAGGGCCAGTACTTCATCTGCTATACACCGCTGATCTTCCGGTCGCTCTAGGCTCCGCAACAGGAAACTATGTGGACAACACAGCTGAACTTGTAGCTCAGAGTAATCACAGAGAAGCAACCTTGCGATTACAGGAAAGCCTGTCACTTCCAGAGATGGCTAAAAAAGTGAAGAATCAGAGCTAAAAAACAAACAAATTCTGTGCAAGTGACATTTACTACCCGTAATATAACGGCAAACATTGTTCAAATCTATAGTATGGTAATCAACTATTGTCGCATAAATGGCATTTTTTATTCCAGTATATTGAATTACACTATATCAGAATGAGTGCGAGTACMTTTTGCTAATGTTCACGATCAAAATAAATATGTTCATGATAAGAAACGCATCATGATAACCAAATTAGTTTTATTTACTCTATTATATTTACATATGAATAATTTCCGAATTATCACCAATGATTCACATATATACAGATATAGAYACATCACACAAACGCGCGCGCTCGCACGCATCATTAATAATATGAATTGTTTAATGAATACATAATATTTTGATCATAAAGAATTATTTATATATCGTGTGCATTACATATCTATTTGTTTCTGCATGTGAAGTGCGAACGAGAAGAAATCTATTACTTCCGTCTATTACTTCCAAAATACGTTAGCTGTATGACGTTAATAATACTTATATCGATTAGAAGCAATACTTTATTTATATTTACATCAATATCGCAAGCTCTCGTATAAAAAGAACCGTATTTGTTGCAATTGGATCGGTAGTTGAGCAAAAAGTTGAGAGATTAAGTATAAGAGATTTATTATAACAAAAAATCGAACTAAAGAATATAATGCTAAAAGTGCTCTTAACGCTTTATAAGACGGCGATCTAGAATATTGAATTATTAAATGAGAGCTAAAGTTAATCTAAGATCAGTGATCATAATTCATTACCTGCATAGTGAATTAAAATTAATAATGTAATGAGAGAATCGATGTTCATGGATGCGAAGRATATCTGAATCATCAACTACTCTTGACACATGTTTCCAATTCCTTTGACGTATCGATAAAAGTAACTCCTTCRTATCAAATCCTGCGATRYGATGTCRCTGGATAACGCAGAATTAATAGCAAAGATAATWATCAATAAATTACTTAACGGAGAGCAAGTAATAAAACTTAAATATGTTCCATTCGTTTTGTCAGATATGATCATATCAGATATGATCTATTCTTAATGTATATGCTATATGACTTCCATGTGAAGTGAACATTTTTAGTCAATAAACTGCTGACAGAAAAGGATGCAGTTCAAGTAATCGATTATAAAGAGATGAATAACAGTTATAGATTTTTCTTTAAGATAATAGTCAACGATAAAAATATTTCTAATAAAATAAAGCTGATTACTGTCATAATTCTGATATGAAGAGTTAATTCATATAAATACAAAATTGAACGTTATTGAACGTTATTTGAACTATTAAAACGTAGAGGACTAGAGATATTAATTATTATGAATAAAAGGATTAATTTAATGAGAGAAGTAATTTAAATCATGAAGTAAAGTCTGAGAATAAAGTATAAGTGAATGTGAAACTAAAAATGATAATGGAGAATAGATTGAAAAGATAGTCAAATTTTATGACAGATTATAATTACAAATTAAATTAATTTTAAAAGTTAATATTATTAATATCGATAATAAATCATAACGTTACAAAGTCGTAGATAAATAATGATCATAGTGAAGAGGAAGTTAATATTATTAAAATGAAATTAAAGTAGAAAATTTTATAATAGATTAACATTTATTATGCTTATTGGATACATTTATAAGTTAGTCTTAAAATAAAATTTTGTTTTCCATAGTAAATGTAAAATGTTTGCAGTGGGTGTATTTTAATGTATGACGGCATGGAAATTTTTGTAATAGTTTAAATATATAGACATAGAAAATATAGATATTTGTTTCCAAGATCTATTAAGATGAAGAATTAATAAAAGCAATAATAAATTGCATGAATTATTCTATCAAAATAATCCTTTTATACAGGCTTTTATCATTAAAAATTGTATAATTTTAATTAAGTTTTATAAGTGAAATTTTATATCTATGTTAAAAGTATGAATCTAAATCTTTAATTTAACTTATTTATTAATGGCAAGATTAAATATAATATCATAATAGATAAAAAAAAAGTTGGTAATCAATGATTCTGAATTTTTAAATATTTAGTTATTAGTATATATATATATATTGATGAAATTTAATAAAAAGGAAGGAGTTAGTTATGAGAATATAGCTAAAGGTTATGGTGATTATAAAGATTTAATTAAGATACTAATTAAAAAATAAATAATTATATGATATTATGATTGGTGATTAAAAAATATAAGTTTTATATGTTTTAGAATAATAAATTAATTAATTTTAAAAAATAATTTTAAACTTTTTGTAAATAATTATTAAATTTTAGAAAATAATATTGAATTTGAAAAAATTATTATTAAATTTTAGAAAATAATTATTAAATTTTTTTCTTTAATTTTATTTATATAATTTCTATAATATTTTATATAATTAAATTAAAATGTTAGGAATAATTTCAAATTTTATTTAATCCATTATATATATAATTATTTACTATTATTATTAATTTAATGAATTAATTATACATTATATTATATATGTAATTAATAAATTAATTATATGATGAAATATTTAAATTTAGAAATTTAGAAAATTATATAATTATATATTAGTTATCGCAGATCTTTATCGCAGATCATTATCGCATTGTTAATATTGCATTCATTACGTTATATTATTATGTAGCTGTGTTATATTATATTATGCATTTATTATATTGCAATATTATAAATTACTTCCGCTATCGATTTCGCCATTGCTCTTGTCGCTTAAAAATCGTGGAAATAAATTTCTAAAAATAGCACGTCTTTTGGATGCACACTATCTAAATTTTTTATTCAGCTTTCATACAATTAGCAACACGAGCATCGAAAAAAGAAACATATTTTTTTAGTGAACATTCACAAATATCAGAATTTTCCTTATTGAACATCTCAAGCGCGTTTTTTTTCAGATACAACTGCTGTAATCGCGAATTATAATACACATGTGTGTGTACATTATGCCCTTTAACTGCATGTGCAGACTTACCTCAAGAACAGTCATGCTCGGAATCTGTGCAAGTATGAATGACGTGAGTCGAGTCGAGTCGAGTCGAGTCTATTTTCCTCTATCGTGGCTAATCAAGACTAATCGTTTTAACTCACGTTTAAAACACAATCAAGAAAAATTGTACCTCAAACGTTGTACTTCCTGTTTTAAGTTTGTCGTTTTTGGCTCGAGGAATACAAACATTTCCAAACAAGAACAAGAAAAATAAACCCTGTCATTATGTTACAATGGAGTGCTTTGGATGGGGCGAGTGAGAACCCGACGATCCCTTGAGGGATGAAGATTTTATGCGGATCAGCATCAACGACTATATTCTATCGAAAATTTGATTTATTGCACCGTAGCTCGTATCGTTTTATACATCGGAATACGAAATGTTTATCACTTTCCAAATTACTTATAATATGCACATTATGCATAATAAGTTTTAATTCTTCGTCTTGTAATTAGTACTTAGAAATATAAAATAGTGTATACAATATTGAACCTACTATGCATATTCCACCTATCATTGCAATGTCACAATGGAATATAATTCGATATTCGATTTATTTTTCTCTGATTGAAATTAATACTGCATAAATCATAGTCAAATATTTTTAAGAGAAACAAAATAAAACAATGCGATCGGACTTCACGTTATAAAATCAAGAATAAGAAAACTTGCACGTTCGCATATTGCAAGTTCCGATAATGCAACTTTTTTTGTTAACGTCAGTAATATTGCGCTTCGGAAATCAATAAAGAAAGAACATGAAAGTGATAAAAATTTATGCGATTATCATGAAAACAAGAGGCGCTTTCATAAAATCGTCAAGACTTTATAAAATTGTAAATAGATAACGGCGAATATAAAAATAATGTCATTACGCAAAAACAGTGGCGCATAAATTATCGTGACATAAAATAACGACTAAAAGAAGGATATATCTTCAATGTTCTCCGTGTATCTCTCTACTTTTGTTATAATCGGTTTGCTGAGATATCCTGTATGATATTACTGGCAAAGGACCTCGTGATTAAAAAGACAGCAAAAAAGATAAACAGGGAAAGAAAAAGGGAAAAGTTATTATTATTTATTTATTATTTCATCACCATTATTTAATTATTTCTAGATTATTTCTAGATATATTTATTACTATTCCTTACAGTCGTACAAAGATACAGAATAACAAGCATAGAAAGAAATAAAACGATCGCAAATTCAACCAGCAGAATTCTGTAAATATTTCTCTTACCTTATTTCTTACTTTGCCGAGATTGTAAGATGAACAAGAAACAAATAAAAAGTTTATAAAAATTAAAAATGAGAGCAACGCCGAATATACTTGCGTTTCATTATACCAGTACATTTCTTATATTATGTGTGAATCAATGTTCATCGAGGATTCGAAGCATTCTCCAGCATCTACACCATTATCTACGAGATGATCAATCATCACCGTATGCACCTATCATCGGCGATAAGCACATATAATTATTGCACACATAATTAATCATGAATAATAATAATAATAATTTTTCATGAAATAAAATCACCGATCCGAATTACATAAAATTATGATGATTATATTAAATGTGTTAATAATTACTAAAAATTTTTATTATATAAATACATATTGATTTATTTATTATTTTATTTACTTTGGTAACTATTAATAATTTATCTTGCTCTTCACACTTGCTCTTCGTCATATTCTGCACTCCATTCAGAGGACTGACAGCATGCCGCCAGTGAAGAGAAATCGAATAATCTAGAAATATTGAAAATATTTCATAAAAGATCGCAAGTAGCTATCTACAAGCAAGATTTCATCATTATACATCAAGCTTCTCTCTTAAACATTTTATTGGAATGTTTTCCATTAAAAATCTAAAATTATCGTTCAATTTGTCACAGTTTCTAAAAAATGGTAAATCAGAATCAACGATTGTTTCGACAATATTACCGAATAATTAAGATATTTACTCAGCAAATAAGCAAAAATCACTTTTCTGATAATTATAATTATATATATATATAGTTTTGAGTTAGAACGTCTTGCGCTGTTTGATCTAATTGCTATTCTCATTTGTTGTTCCATTCCTCTGCCAAATTCCTCACTTATCTCCCTTATTATTCTTGGTCTTATTCTTTTTTATTTTCTTCAAGGGATCCATTCCATTACTAGTTTCAGAAGTCTATTTCCGTTCATTCTTTATACATGTCCATATCAGAATAATTCTTTACTCTCTACATCATCTATCGCATCTCCTAACTCCATCCGTTTGACTTCTTCATTCCGAACCTTCTCTTTTTGTGAAATCCATAGATCGTCGAATAGCGTTCTTTCCATAGTTTTTACTTCTCTCAGTTAATCTCCATGTTTCGCAGCCACATAGCGTTATACTTTTTGCCATTGCTTTGTAGATGTTGAATTTCTTCTTTTTCGTGTCCTTACTCCACAAGATATCATTCAGACATACGATTATCTTTCTCGTTTTTGTTACTCTATTGCTCATTTTTTAATCATCTGTTCCTTCTCGATTCAATGTTATTGTGAGATATTTTAATTTCCTGCAAGATCTTACTTTTTTGTTGTTTTTCATTAGCAGATTTTCTGTCTCCGCTCCAATGCATAAATACCTCGTTTCTCGGATATTTAATGTTAATCCCCATCTCTCATATGCCTTCATCAGTTTTCTTTCCATCCAGTCCAAATCTTCTCTATCGTTTGATATCACCACCTGATCATCCGCAAATTGGAGTGTATATAAGCATTATTCCTTTAATTCTAATCCTATTCCCATTCTGCTTCTATAAGGCCTTAAATAAGTGTAGTGTAAGATAAATGTAAGGCTTACATATGTAAATCTTAAAAAGCGTTGGCGATATATAGTATTCTTGACGTAGTCCCTTTAATACTGCGAAAACACTAATAAGCTATTCTGTTTGTTGCTTTATTTTTTATTTTGAGTCTTCGAATAAATATTTTATAGACATTTATTAGAGTATAATTAATATTTGATTCTTCTAGAACTTCCCAGCTTCACTTGGTATAGTATCATTGGTACGCCTTTTGTAGATCTTTAAATGTTATATGAATCTCCTGATTCCTTGTCGTCTTTTTCTCAATTACTTGTTTTAAACAAAATATATTGTCTTTACAGGATCTTCCAATTCTGAATTCGCTCAATTCCTCCTCTTTAAGATTGCTATACTTCTTCTCAATCAGACCATATTCAGCTCAGATTCTTCCATAGAGCCGATCATCCGATCATTGTATTTATCACCAAAATTCTTCGACAATTGTTGGGATCCCCTCTTTCTTATGTATGGAGAAGATGTATGTCACTTTCCATTGATTCGGTAGGATGTCCATTTAAACATTGGTTGATAATGTTGCTCAATTTCGATATAGTTTTTCAGCTTCAACTTCTAGCGTATATATCTCTTGTACACACACTCTGTCATTCTTGAGAGACATCTTTCTTTCCATGTCTTTTGTTCTGATGTTGACTTCATCTTCTATATGAACGCATGATCCTGCATTGTATTCCTTTTTTTGTATTCAAGTCTTTCCTCCGTTAATAAATTTCTATAGTGGTCTATCCATTCCATATATGATATTATCGAAATTGGTATTTCTCTTTTCTTTGTTGTTTGTGTTGTTCTCTTATGTTTTCTATAAATTTCCATGCTTCGTTTTCTTTCGATATACGCATTTATCTTTGTATATTTCTTATCTTATATCTTATTTTTTCGGCATTTACGGTTCTCCAGTCTTCGTTTTTTTTTTCTAATGTAGCTTTGTTTATCTTCTTCTGATTTCGAGTTTAGCCACTTCAGATATAATGCCTTTTTTTCTTCATCAATTGGTCTACCATAACTTGCTATTCTTTTTTTCTCTTGATTATCTAGTACTTCCTCTGCGGTTTCACGAATACTCTTTAATATATTTTCATATATATTCTCCACAATCTCTTCAATTCCTCGTTCCCCAGTTTCTCATTCAATTTTTTCTGATATAGATATTTTATATTGCCCTGCATTAGATTATCTACCTGCTATCTTATGTTCTTAATTTTCTCACTATTTTGTCCTCCTTCTTGTTCACTATTTCGGACGCTATATCTGTACAACAAAAAGATTTTAAATCTGAGTAGTGGTTTGAATAATCTTATTCTTCTAAGCACTCTCACATCATTTATTTTAACATTATTACTGTCTGATAATGATATAGTCGATTATTGATTTTAGATTTCGATTTAAATTTAGATTTAGATTAGGTTGGTAGTTACATATATTCATGAATTTGTTTATATTTGAAAAATCCATTTTTTATCGTTAAGTTATTATTTTTGCAGATGTCGATTAACCCAGTATTGTTATCATTCACTCGTTCCTCTCCTATGGGCTCATTGTTTTACTATTAATCTGTTTTCTTGTTCTTTCATTAAAGTCATTGAGCAGGAACAACTCTCTTGTATTTTCAATGTCTGCGATCACTCCGTTAAGTTTTGGTGAAGAATTGGTTCTTAGTGTTTATCTTCGGATGGAGAATATAATTGTTATTTTTCTCTTATCCAGTTATCCAGTTTAAATTCACTCTAATCAAGTTTTCATCGATACTTTCCCAGTCAGTAATACTTCTACTGAATTTTCTCTTTAAGACTATAGAAACTCTTTTTCTTATTCGCTTCTCTTTAGACACTCCACTATAAAGATAAAGAAAAAGAATCAATAATTTTCAGTTTACTATCTTTCTTTTTTGTTTCTGTAAAAGTTATTATATCTAACTTCAGTTCTTCTAGGTTCCTGATAATGATTTCATATTTATCTTTTAGTTCTTGTACGTTCTATGTTCCTAAGTGCATTATCCGTTTTTGTTACCCTTTTCGTTTATTTTTATTTCATCCATTGTTCCAAGACTTTGTTTTCCGAGGGTTTTTAGTAGAGTTGTTTGTTCCAAGTGATGAATTACTAATTCATTGCCTCAATTTTCAGCTTGGAGGACTAGAATTTTCTATTAAGGTTTATTTCCTTAGTTTATTTCCTTATTTTTTCGAGTTTTAAAGCGCCCGGAACTTGCTTTTATCATTCTCTTATTTACTATAGTACATCATCTAATACGCCATATCTTCAGGGATCTCGCGGTATCAAGCCTCGAGAATGTGAAGAAGTCCGTTGGCAGAGTTGAATTTGATTCTTCAAACATTTGATTCATTCGTCACGAGAATAGTAGGTTTTTCTCAGAATTTTATTACTATATCGACACTACCATTCTTCACAGCTTCTGGAATCCCTTATTAACTTTAGTCTTTTAATTATACTTATTATATGGAAACTAATTTGAATACGATACATATCTTTTCGTCGACTTTTATTCTATCCTGATTTCTTCTGCATCAAATCACGATAAAGGAATAGAATGCGACTGCGATCTCTACAAACCTTTGTTACCATGCCAAACGTAGCAAAGTTTGGACTATTAGCCATCGTACCATCGTGAAAATAGTTCGTCTTTACATTCAACCAATGCCTCTTGTTGAAAATTTATTTGCTCTGAAAGCACAATACTTGAATATTTGTCGATTTATCTCGAAAAAAATGAAGCGGCAGAGAACTCGCGCTTGCTGGAAAAACTCCCGAGAATCTTTCCGATAACAAAGTGCTCCAGGGATCCTGATAAATTCATGTTTATCATTTGAGATGAATATATAAAAAATCTATGATAATGTATAATAAATGTATAACTATATATAAACTATGTATATTGTCCTTCTTTGCTATTGATTTTTTTATTCCAGATCTCTACATAAATATAAAATATTTCTTAAGAATCAGTACGCACATTGATGTCCTTCAAAACATCGATTCAAGACATCCTTCTGTCCCCCAACTTCATTACATAAACGATTTTCTCCGACAGATCTCGCGGATTCTGAAATAAAATAAACCTAATTCACGATATATAATATCGTCAGAAATAAGAAAAATTAAATATATACTATAAGGCTAATATCGTATGTATAAAGTTTTTGCGAAATTGAATATTTATTTTTTTATAAGTATCTCGCCGTTGTAATATAAGCAATCAAAAACGAGAAGATATACGTTAGCATCTTGAATTCGACATTCTAGAACAGATCACGGTTTAATCATACATTGAAATTATCGTTATATTGTTATATAAAAATATTAGACAAGCACAAATTATTATGTATTATATAGCATATTATATATTATTATTATGCTTATACAATTTATATTATAGTTGATATTATAATAGACTAATATCTTGATACAAATGTTTGGAAAATAAATTGGATAAAAAAATATAAAATAAAATAAAATAAGGAAAGTCGTCATATCGAAGATATCATATTAAGACTTTAGAAAAGTGTTGAAACAAACAGTTAATAACTTGTTGATAAAACTTGTTGCATCTTGTGAATTCTTGCCAAGTGCCAATAAGCAAAGGTGAGCCGATCTCATTATCGACCATGAGAATTTCGAAATCAAATATTACATCGTCGCCGTCAACAAACGCCCGCGTTATTAAATCCTTAAAGAGATTTACCTTAAAGAGATTTTAAAAACAAATAAATTACTATTTTGTCATTGAGTTATAAACTCGAGCTTGAACTCGATTTCTAATTCAAGGTATCATCATAAGATTCCATCAGGTTTTTTCGATTTCATTGAATTGTCGCGTAAAAAATTCATCTTATATTAGTAATTTTCTCGAACGATTATATTCGTTTTTCTCGTGGCCGCACATCAGCGCTCCTCTATTTCTATCTTTCCTTTTCTGCCGTATTCCCATTATCGCAATACATAATTTCTTTGATCTCCCCCCATGACCTCCAATCTCGATCTATGTTTTAGGATACAAAGTGCGCATGCAAAAAATCTCAGCAATATATCGAAACGAGAATCTCCATCGTTTACAAATCATTCATCTGTGCAGTATAATCGGCTTCTGTTGTAATATCGAAAATCATTTCCGCATCTGCACATCGTCGTACTTGACCTCCAATAACATCTCATTGGAACATTTCCGCACCGCCATTTCCACGGATATGCATGCTTTTGTCTTTAGTAATTAATTAATTAATTATTCGTCTGATTAATCAATTATCGTATATATAGCTGTAATTAATAATAATTCTTATGGAATGTATTTGAAATACATAACAAAGTTATTATAAATTAATGATTTTAATTGCATTTTAATGAATTATTCATTCACTATCATTAAGTTTCTATATATACTATAATCCTATAATCACATAATTAGTAAATTATTTATGACGACAACAGTCAATTTCTAATTTGTTTTCCAAATAATTGCTTGAGATTATTGTACATTACATATATTATTATCATTATCATTATTATATCATGTAACATAATGTATCACGATAAGACTGAAAGAGCAACTTATATATTTATCTCTACGGAATATACTAGCATTGGCATTAGAACGGATGTCATCAGCGAGAGGATTACTTTATCTTGACTTAAGGGCGAATCTAAAGTAGA
Organism: Eciton burchellii; assembly: GCA_020341155.1. Taxonomy (NCBI): domain Eukaryota; kingdom Metazoa; phylum Arthropoda; class Insecta; order Hymenoptera; family Formicidae; genus Eciton; species Eciton burchellii. The sequence goes on along the minus strand of JAHMML010000092.1, from coordinate 523,243 downwards.
AGATCTCTTCTCTAAGCTCGATAGGAAACGTCGTATTACTGTTTCTAAATCTCAGGACATCTGAAAGCGTCTATATAGATATTCTATAGATAATGACAAACGGATAGATAATGACAAGCGTGTATATTATTATCATTTTATTCAAGAAAGACAAGAAACATCGACATTCAATATTCATATGTGCTTCAGGCCGGCATTGATCCTCAAATCGTGTTTAATCAAATGCGTGTTTAATTATCTTAAGATATTATAATTTACGTTTGTCTATTTTTTTTATATAACAATGTAACAATAATTTCAATGTATGATTGAGCCGTATGATCTGTTCTAAAAAACTGAATTCAAGAATACTAACGTATCTTTCCGTCTTTGATTGTTTATATTACAATAGCAAAATACTTGGCCTCTAGACATGGGCAAATCACCATACAAACAATCTCCCTTGATATAGTAAAAGTAAAGAACAGGATAAGAACTTGGAATGTGCGTACTATGCGTTATATGCTGCAGGCATTGCCAACGCAGTTAAAAGGAAGGATCGACAAACTAGAAATCAGCGAAACCAAATGGGCAAACAATTGATCATGTCATTGCAACGGAACTACATTCTATTATTTTAATATCAATGAATCGTCACAGAGTAGGATTTTTTATTAAGAATTCGCTCGAAAAATATGTCGAAAAATATAGTGGCCTACACGGAGAAAATAATATTACTTCAACTGACTAAAACATTAAGAAATGTATCTGATCCTAGTCTATGCCTCTACGGCAAATAAGCAGAACAGCGATGCTGCCCAATTCTATGAGCAATTGCGCGATGCACTATGAGCAATTGCGTGATGTACCAAGAAAAACGAAATTAAGCAATTTCAATGCTAAAGTTGAACGTAAAAGGAAGAAATAGTAGGAAAATGCGATTTTCGTGATAAAAATTACCGAGGAAACATGCTTGATCAATTCTGCTTGGAAGAAGAATGTGTCATCAAAAACACATACTATCTCACGCAAACTATATATGTGGAATCTCTCATCACGAGATAATAGCCAACAAATAGTCCGTAATCAAATCAACTATATGTTATTAAACAAACAGCATTAAAGGAGTATCCGCGAATCCTGCAGACATAAAATCGAATCATAATTCTCTGATAGGAAATCTCAAATTTTCAAATTCAAATTCGGAAGAAAACGGGTCGCAAACAAAAACAAGAGCAAGATATATGATATCTTCTTCGTAAGCGATACAGGAAATCATGAGATGTTGAAAGACGAACTTAACAAACACATTAGGCTCAATGGCAATAACAATGAAGGTGAGAATATTGAATACCAATGGCCCATGATTATAAAAATATCTATCTACAATATTCGATCTACGATATCTACAATGCCAAAGAATACTAAGATACTAAGAAGGAAAATATCTCAGAAAGAATGAATAATAATATCAGAAATTCTTGATATGATGGAAGAAAGAAGGCTGGCTAGAAGAAACATACAAAAATATAACCAAATGCATCGGAACATACATCACAAAATAAGAGAAACGAAAAATACATGGCTAACAAGGCAATATAGAAAATCCAAAGAGCTACATGTGAAGCACGATGCTTTCCACTTCCATAAGAAATTAAAGAAATTAAAAGAGATTACCAACACCTTTAAGAGAACAAGTATCCCAAAACCTATAAAGATCTGAACAGATCCTTAGTACAATCTGGGAGGAATATATCCGAGATCTGCTCGATGATACGCTCGGTGACCCTAAGTAACATCTCTAGCAACACATCTGTGGAATTAGATGCTAATGGAATTAGATCTCAATAGTGCAATCAGAAGTATTCTGCGCACTTTCGGCAATTAAAAACAGAAAAGCATCAGAAGAGAGTAATATATAAAAGTGTTCAGATTGGTGAAAACTAAAAAACTCCGCCAGTTATTTTACGCAATCTATAACTCTGGCAGTATTCCGGCGGATTGGCTAACATCTATCTTCATCGCTATACCAAAGAAATGGCCAGATCGCAGGCAATATTCATAGTTCCGCAATATGAACTTGTGCGATATTCTGCCTAGCATTAAAATATACGAAGAATACCAGTTTATAAGCTTCATGAACCACGCCCTTTCTAAAGATAATTCATGAGAGAATATACGACAAATGCGAAGAAAAATCAGGTAATATGCAGTTTGGTTTTAAGAACGGTCTAGGCATGAGAGAGATACTATACTGTATGTAATTATTCGTACGAAAATGCTATAATTAACGAAAGAATATATTTATATGCTTTATCATGTCTATCAGCGGATCTATTGATACCAATCTTACAAGAAATTCGCATTAGTGAGAAGGATAGTGCATAATCTATACTGGAATCAAACAGCAAATTAAATCACGCTTCGCAGCAACATAAGAATTGCCAAAGGGTTTCACCAAGGATGCATATTCTCACCATTCCTATTTAACATCTACGTGGAGAAGATATTCCTGGCAGTAAAAATAAGTTAGCATTTGAAGTCCGTGCAACGGGAATAAAAATAAATAGCATCCCTGTTAACAATCTGCGATATATGAGAATATCCAACTGATAACTAGCTGAGAATATCCAAAAGTTACAAACTATCTTGAACGCCATCAATGAGATGGGAAAAGAATATGGTCTCAACATCAATGTGAGCAAAACCAAGCTAATGATAGTCAGCTGTCAACCACACGATAATGCAATCCTCTGTATAATCAGCCGATTGAAAAGACGAGTAAATTTTAATATCTGGGCTTCATACTTAACGATGAGTGGGATAGCGAGAAATAAAAATAAGAACGGCAATGGCTAAAATCACCTTTGCCAGATTTGATAAATACTTCTTGTGGCAAGAAGTGTCCCTGAGTCTCAGATTACGTGTTATATAGATGCTACATATGGTCAATGTTATATGAAGCAGAAACCTACTCACTCAAGGTTAAGTCCCTCAACAGAATAAAAATTTTTGAAACATGGATATTGAGAAGGGTTCTAAGAGTCTCCTGAATAAGATATATGTCCAATAAAAAGGTATTATTCCGTGCCAACACATATCGACAGTTATTGAAATAGTCAAACAACGAAAAATCGTATTTGGCACACATATTACGGGAACCTAAATATATCCTTCTAAAAATTATTCTCACCGGAATGTTCGAGAGAAAAAGAAGACCAGATCGCAGGTAATATTTATAGCTCCGTAACATCAGGAACTGGTGCGACATTCCAGATGCTGTCACTTTATTCAAACGTACAGAAGAAGGCAAGATTCGCATTGTGCGATAAAACGCTTACGCATTTTACTGAGCATATGGCACTATAAGAAAAAGAAAAGGAAGAAGTTTAGCCAGTCTGTGAAGATTCCAAGTTGCTATTTTAAGTATCCTGTTCATTACATTATTTTGGTGACAAGAGTTGTTAGAATGTTTAACATTTTTCCATGAACTCTTTCAATATATATTTATATTATATATGTATATTTATATATTTTAATATATATTTTTTTTTTAATTCTTGTATGTCTTGTACTTTATGTTTTCCTGAACTTGGAGATATTATTTGAAGATCCTGAATAGTCTAATTATTTTGGTATGTAATCGAATATCTGTTTATTGTTCTTGCGATTGTAGCATAGAATCTTTTTGAGTGAGCGAGTCTAGTTTATATGCTTGAAGATTTGAATTATGACTGGGTTGAATATTATTACTTTTCTCCATAATGCAGGGAAAAAACGTCTATGTAGATCTTTATAAACTATATAATCTTTGTAGTTTGCTGGATGATTGCTTTCGCACAGCACGTATCTGACATTCTTAGATTTTTCCTTGTGTGAGCAATTAGAGATTAATTGATCTGCGCACTTGACACATGTCGCTTTACGTAAATAAAAAATTTTCGTGTAGCCATATCGTTGGCAGTTATTGCATTGAGAGATCTAATGGTATAGTGATTCAAATTTTACCCTGCATTGAAGTGATCCAACCTCGTAGATGTCCTTATTATTGCTCTCTAGTCCTAGCTCGACATAGAACATGGGAAAGGCCTTATCAGTGCCTTGCTTCTCGATATCCTATATATTGGTAACTATATGTCCTTGATTTGCAATTTCTTTTCTAATGTCATCCAAATTCGCAGTAATGTGGATGTGTTTAAAATCCATTTTGAAGATCCTTTCTTGCTTCGGTTCATACGTGTGGAATTCTGTATTTCTGCTTTTCATTATGTTGACATAAGTAAAAGAGCTTTTGGGTTGGAAACCCCCCTATTATTTGTAATTTTTATTTCATAATCGCCAATGACGATTTTTCGTAGCAATTGAGAGAGCGACGAAAAATTATCGACTCTAGCAACAAAAATGAGAGAAGAATTTAGCTGTTTTCTTTGCCCTAGCGTTGACGTTTATGTCGTCAAGCTCCTCCTCAAATCCTTCCTCGAATACCTTTAAAGATATTGGTTGTCGGTACTGATTATCGGTTTACTTAGCCAATAACTATTCAGATAGTTTACGAGGCATTGTCTTTTCGGGGTTGTTCCGATTTCTCTTTTTGATTTTTTTCCATCAGATTTTCTCTTCTGACAAATATATGAAAATTGTGTTAAGATGCCAGTGACTTTCGTTATTGATAAGACTTTATTCAGCAGTTGATTCGTACAGTGAATCTTTTTCTGATGTAATCAAAGCTTTGATGCAGGTTTTGTTATACCATGGACTTCTTAAATACTCTCTTATCAAGCTACTCTTCTTGCCCATGTATATCAGTTTGTATTTTATTAGAAATGATGATATCCGATTGTATATTAGTTTCGCAGTCAGATACATCCTATCCATTCCGCTTTCCGTGAACGTAAAATTTCTGTCCTGCTAAGGTGTTTTGTTCTTGATTTCTACCTGTTTCCAAACGTCCCATAAAAATTTTTCGTTCAGTGTTTTAGGTTCATATTCATATATTGAAATGTCAGTAACAAAGTTTCGTTTCTCAGATTGACATTCTGCTGAAAACATTGAATGGTCGCTTGCTGATCATCGAAAGAAGCTCGCCTCCCCACTCCTCTCATCGAGAGATATTGGATGTCTGATCTCCCTAGTTTTTTCCATGTTATGTTCCATATACCACAGTTGAAGGATATTAACAATTCGTACACACATTCACGATCTCCAACTCAATCCTGAGAATTCGCAAACGAGAAGAAAGCACTCAGTTCCATCCATCCTTGAAGGTTAGCTATATGCGACGCCTTTTCTCATCGCCGTATTAATCTCCGATCTGACCGATGCATCAGATATCACAACGGGTTCACGCGATTAACACTTTCAATTCCTTTCGAAAGATAGATATTCAGTAAGCGCATCACAAAACTCAAAAAATGACCAACAACAAACTAGATGCATAATACGAACTTCCTTAGCCCTCTCATTCGTTACTGCCCTGCTACAGATTTCAAAAGTATGTAGTCCACGCTTCTGGTGTTATCATGTTTATCTGCATCTCTTTATTTATTAACTTCTTTCTATTGCATTTTCCATCTTCTCTTGATAGGTCCATATAGATCATGCTCCATATCGCTAATGAATTTTTCATTATCCTTCTTCCAGATCTTTTATTCTTTTGTTATTTTTGTTTCTTGCCATCTTATATCTCTTAAATTCCTGCATGGATTTAGCGTTCCCGCATTTTAAATAAGCTTCCCTTTTTTCACGGGCTAAAATCTTTACCTAGATAGACTAGATAAACCATGATTTGATTTTATTTCTATTCATGTTGTGAATCTTCCTGATATCAACGGTTTCTATGATATTGTTAATTATGTTAGGTCTTATTTTCACCTAGTCGACCTCATCTCCTTCTCCAATACTGTTTATCCTTTCTAAGGGTCTTCGCAGCTTTGTGCATTCGTTTTCCAGGGATTCTATGTTAATTTTCGATAAGTTCTTTGGTATATTTTTTTTAATTGCATAGAAATTCGGTATTTACAAAGAACCAGGTCATATTCAGTACCTATATTCACTAAGGAGAATGTCCGATATTTGACTTTTTTGTTTGTTTATATATAGTCAATGATTGATCTTTGATCTCTTGAGTTGAAGAACGTATATTTATATACAATTTATAGTGGTAAAATGTATTATTAATCCGTAATCTATTTTATAAGCAAAATGAGCATATTACTGTTGTCATTAATAGTATTCTTATTAAATTGCTGGGATAGGAATGTTTTCAATTCTTGAATTAAAATCGCCTATAATGAATATTTTTTCATTATTTGAGAGCTTATCTATTATGTTTTGAAGTTCTTTGAAAAATATCTCTCTTTACTGTTCAGGTTTATTTATATTCGGGGTATGCTTATGAAGTGTATTCTTCCAGTGTTTGTTTTGATCATAACGCGTATTATGTTCTTGTTTACGTATTCTATTTCGTCTATTATATTTTCGAATTTTCGGTCTATTAGTATTTCAACATCACGGCTCTGTTGTTTTTCTTTCCGCTGTAAAGGAGGATGTAATTTGTATATCTGGCACTTCCTTTTCCTTTCTTTTGCGTTTCTGAAAGTGTGCAGATATTTATGTTGTATGTGTTCATCTCTATGATGATTTCTTAGTCCTTATTATTCCATGATGTTACATTCCAGCATTTTAGGTGTAATTCGTTCGATTTTCGTTTAGTCCTTATCCTTACTGTGTCATTACTCCATAGCTTCTAATCCGAGACTTGATTCGCAGTATTATCAGCGTATAAGGTTTTTTTACGAGAAGTAGGGCTGGCCTATTCTCTCAATTCTCCTCCTTTGTCCAGATTTGGGACTGGCAGTAACGGCTCCCGAGCTAATCAATTCATCTAAGCCCTATTGGCAAAGTTCAGGACACTGAAAATATCAAACCACGGGCGACAGTTTTGCCGCCTGTGAATAAATCGATGTACCTTAACCAAAGATAAATTGGAGATCGAATGGGATACTAGCAACATAATTTGTATTACATAATTTGTATTACTTATGATTACTTAGGAATGTTTATTATATCTTTTCCCTTTATATCTTTTCCCAACAATATTTTTATTAACAATATTTTCTTCAATAATAGTTAATACGATCTGTGATAGCCAAAAGAAATAATTTAATATTGATAAATTTAATAAAAATATAATATTAATAAATTCATTAACTATTCCATCAAATTCTAAGAGATTCGTTACAATTATTCTTTAAGATTATTCAAAACAAATCAAATTATATATTCAATATTTTAATTAAATTGTTTTTAATGCGCTGCAAACAATTTATGCAAAACAAGCACGTAGACCAAAAATATATATATGAATATATATGATTAAAAATTTATTTAGATATAATTTAGTTATAGAAATCATAAAACTGTTTAATTTCCGTTTAAAAACGTAACTTCCTGATGTTATATGTCATTATTCAACGTCAAAAACGTAACTTCCTGGTGTTATATATCATTATTAAAATAAAAAGATGCAGTTAATTATGTTATATTGTAAAAGAAGATCATTATTTTTCATACTAATTGTAGTATAAAGAGAAAAGAACCGATTATCGATAGCGGCATGTATCAGAAGCTTCTATAATCGGAGAAGCCGACGTGTGCGTATTCGGATGAGAACAAAGGACAACCGTGAAGAAAACAGTTTACATCCGCGTGATTCGGATCGAATAATCATATGTGACGATTGGCCGATAACCCTGAAGTGGGACGCCGTTTTTAGTATATAAAGGGCGAGAGACAAACGAGAGACAGAAGAGACTACGAGGCTACAGAAGAGACGAACGACGAGAACAGAAGAGACCAGCGAAGCTACAGGGATCAATCGGCCTATCGATAAGAGTTGTACCACTGTGAAATAGAATAAAGAATCTTGTTACTTCTTGTTCCATCAACCTGGCGTCGAAAACCCATTCATTTAATATTCAACATCACGTAAGGAATATATAATACCACTATATTCCCTACATAATTTACATACTAATATAATTTTGAATATACTTCATATGATATACATGTTTCTTCATAAGTTGCAAAAAAAATGCTTTTCACATTTATATGTATAACTCAATATTTTGATAAAATATTTTATTATTGTTAATAGAATTGTTATTTTTAATCGTTATATTTAACTTTCACATATAGATATACATGTATGTACATGCATGAAAATATGTAATTCTTTAGAACATTTAATGTATTGTTATACAATGTATTCTATAATAAATATTGCAATACTTAATAGCGCAATAATGGTATGAATATATTTCAGCGATCTACATTTTGCATGACGAAATAGTAAACAGCTTACTTAAGCTATCAAACTGTATCATGTGATTATTAAAATGGAAACATGTTTCATAGACCATAGAACCATAGCAGCTTTCTTCCTTACTGTTTGTTTTATATATATTTAACAATCTTTAACTCGAAGACTTGTTCCGAATTAGCAACTCGATCAGATTTTCTTATAGAACAGTGGGAAATAATTCGTTTCAAATTAAATGGTATAGCTTTGAAACAAATTATTTTATTCGAATAATATTTGTTGAATCTCTTATTTATATGTTTATACAATTACTCCATTACTCTCACTCTGTTTGCACGCACTATACTCTTTGGTCTCTTTGGCTCTCTCTCTCTCTCTCTCTCTCTCTCTCTCTCTCTCTCTCTCTCTCTCTCTCTCTCTCTCTCTCTCTCTCGGGCATTCTCTGCCGTCCTTTTTATACTCGAAAGTGGTGTTACATCTCAGAGTTGTCGGCCAATCGCTACATATTATCATTCAATCTAGACGAATCACATCGTCCCGCGAGTGTCAACGGTTCTTTCGCGATTGTCCTTTGTTCTGGACACTACGCGTCCAACACACGCACATGCGCGTCGACTTCTCTGATTACAAGCTTCTGATACATGCCACCACCGATAATTTCTTTCTTTTATAATACAATCTTTCATCGGAAGTTTTCCTATTTAAACATACAACACAGTTTCTTTTTCTTTCTTGTGCATGAATAATACATAATATATTCAGTCTTTTGCTTGAAAAAGAGAATGCAGTCATAATTCTCGGAAGTCATTTCTCGATTAATCAATCAAAAGCTCTATAAATTTCAAATGGGATGCAGGCTTTTTGTTAACGCGCCTTCGATGTTTCGCATAACACCGTTTAAATATTTATTTATTGCCAGGTCGAGAGAATGTTTAGTAAAGATGAGAGTCGTTAGAAAACGAAACAATCTCCTTTAATCGTCAAACAAGTTATAATATCTAGATATTTGCTTTAATTAAATAACAAATGTACAATCGTTATTTCTCGCAAGATACTGAAGATACAGTTTTTCGCCGCTTGGTAACTTGTAATCGTTCGCCGAGCGAACGATCTTTCTTTGTTTCGGCAACGGTTGCGACTTAATCCCTTGTGACGAAATAAGCATCGATATAAGCTGTTTACATCGAAAACATTCCAAAACCAAAGACAACGGATATGAAATCCTTAACACTTTCCCAATTTTGTTTTCTTCTGTTCGGTAGGATATATAGAAGTTAGTAACACTTCCAAATCCTATAATTATTTTTACATTTTAGAGATTTTCATAAAAGGAACAATATATAAAAATATATTCATCGACATGAGCTATACCATTCATATTCTTATAATTTAATATAATTTCAGATATATTGATATGATATATATCGTATGACACATTAATTACAAATTACACATTATTATACTATTACTATGTGCAATTTAGACAGAAAACTATTCTTCAAATAAAACCGTTCTTCATCAGTGTATTCTATTCCACCAAAAAAGTGCTAATATTATGAAAGCTACCCTTGACTGATATTCTCTTACATATATTTAAGCACATTTTTTATTCTTTTATATTTTTTCATGCAATATGAATGGAAACCTATATTCAAGGAAACATATATGCAAGAGGTATATAATATGACAGATGATAGATAATAAATGATAGATCTATCTAGTATATAAATATATAAAATTTTTGCGTTCGCAAAATTTTATTCTATTTAATCACATTTATTCAATCACATTTTATCATGTATAATCAATCTTCTTATGTTCCGTAAAAGGAACAATCGAATGCCAAGGATTAAATGAAATAAATAATTATTCAAAAACAAGTATGCGGTCAATTGAGAAAACAATAAACAAAGTATTCATATCATAACAGATATGAACATTCAGATGATAACATTAATGATCGCTTAGTGCCGACAGACTATAATTGGACACTAAAAGTAAAATAGCTCGACGAAAGTGATATCTTGTTTTGCATGCAAAACTTGATATCTTTATTAATAGAACTATATAAAGCAATGCAAACATTTGTTAATGAATTCACTCTGCTTGTCAAAGATCTACTTTTTTGTTTTAAGAAAATTCCAAAATGAGATCGAAGTGCTGTCTCCTTTACTAATAAGCATTTGAAGAATAAACCATCGGTCAGATTGGATTATCAAGTATTACTATTGTTTTATCCCGGTTGTTGTAGGTATCATATCAGGGTAGAACTAAGGACTCGATTGCTGTTTTCAGATATTTTTATGAAAATTATATTGTTAATACAATTTATATTTATCTCATTATCTTATATTTATCTTAAATAATTATTTATATTTAAGTATATAATAAGTGTGTGTGTGTGTGTAATCTAGCCAATTATTTAATATTATTTTATCATATGATACATGTCATAATTATATTAAATAACTCAAGAATAAGCAAATAAAAAGAATATAATTAAAATAAACGTAACAAGATATTGCTCTCTAATTTAAAAATTAACTATATTGACTCGAAAGCATCAACGTGAAATTATTCATTGCTAATTTATTAATTCTATTTTACAATTGTACTCGCGCATATATACGCAGTATTTTGCTACACAAAGTTGTTGAACGAATTAACAATTAATAAATTGGAGGAAACTGTATTTATCGAATTTATTTTGTAGTGTTTATCATAGACATCGATCGCGATAAAATTAGAATGGCTCGTCACAATGCACGGATATATGGTATTAAGCAGATAGAATTTGTTACTGGAGATTTCACGGAGACAGTGCCCAAATTGACAGCGGATATCCTTTTCCTAAGTCCTCCATGGAGCGGTCCTGAATACAAAAAGTATAAACAATTCGATATGAATAGAATTTTGAAACCCATTGGTGGACACTATATAATACGTCTATATAAATATTTCCCTCAAGATTTTCTCTTCTCTCCTCTCTCAGTAAAATCCTCAGTAAATATTTAAAAAGGAGCAGCAACAATATGCAGCTTTATCTCATGTATCTTCTGATCTCTATATCTTCCGAGTATTCTCGGAATTTCCTACTCTCACATTTGCACACTGCTAACAGTATAAGTTCCATGGACAAAACTCCATATCGTCAATCCTAATTTTGTTAAGAATCTTTATCACTTTATCATGGCGCACTTTATCAAATAAATCAATTTTCAAAGTCAATGAAGCACAAATATGCTCCATGATTGACGACAAGTATGCTCCACGACACTTGGATACTAAACAGGTTCTGATTCTTAGACCTTTTTTATATTCGAAATGGCTTTAGCTTGTGCTGTTCTATTCTTTGAATAATCTGCTGTGAAAAATGGGGAGAAGTGCCTTGAATAATCCTTGAATAACTTATCGAACTATTGTTCGAACTTAAAAATAACTTATCGTTCTATAATCGAAACGCTCTTCAATGTTCGCTTTCTTCGATATTATCACAAACATTGACAATAATCAAGGAGTATGTAACATCTATTACACTTCACGTACTCTCGATATTTTAACTGTCTTTGTCTTATTCCTCTATGTTATAATCCTCTGTGTCCTCGCAAGAGTACAGAACGAATTAACTGAAAAAATGTTTGTGCAGTAAGGATAAATAAAAGATGATACATGAATTCGTGGCCGAGTTTTCATTGACACTTCCCATTCTGTTAGCAGCGGCGCTAAAATACAGTAGCTTTCTCGATCTTAGTTAGCTTATCTCAATCACAGTTCAATTTGTATTTTCTTTTAATTCTTATAAGTTTGTATTTTTAAATTTTGTATTAGTAACATGTTATATCTTCATTGTTTTAAAGATTATTTTAACATTATATATATAATAGAATATTTCATTGTTTATATAATTCTCAACATTCTCTTGCGATCTTTGAGAAAACTTACATCTATCGAATATTTCAGGGACAACCAACACGGTGAATTGTATTTGCTGTAAGATTATTCCTATATATATTTCCATCACGAAATACCTTTGATCGCGGGTTATCTCCAGGAAGAATCACACGATTCGTTAATATCTGAAATTAGCGATCACATCTCGTATTCTTATAGCTTAAGAGTTAGCAGTTCTGAAAGTATTATGCTAATATCGCAGTATAATAAACATTAAATAGACTTAAATATACCTAACAGAAACTTTCTTCCTTCAGTATCAAAGTTCAGCTTTAAAATTTCCGTTGAAATATAACGCATTTTACTTCATCTATTATTATTGATGGTCCTTTTTCTACACTCTCTACTCTTATATACGATATGAAATTTTCAGTCTTCTGATGTACTCTCTCCATCTCTCTAATTTTTCACGTTCCTCCAAAATAATCCTCTTCTTTTTGTCTAAGTTAGAGATTCTCTTCACAAAAATGTCTGTTTTCTTTTACTTTTTTGTGCAGATTAAAGTTGTCACATCTTTCTGTCATATCTGGATCTCTTCAATATCCTTATATTTTCCAGATAACTATTTCTCTTTTGCCAGATCTATCTTTTCTCTAATTTCTTTTTCTATGTCTCTATATTTCGTTACGTTCTTGTATCGATGTTGTCATCTCCATTCCATTAATTTAAAAATTTTTTCAGTCATGCTGTTTCTTATAGCTGTGCTTTCTTGGCTGATCACATTGTTTAGTCATTCTTTCTCAACTGTATCCAAAGGTATTCATCGTCCTGATTTACATCTTATTATTAACTATTAGTATTATTAATAATTCGAATCTCCATTTGTTTTCGGCATAAAGGGCAAGAAGCTCTTAGTTCCCGCATTAGTTAGAAAACCGTTTCTTGGTTCTTTTCAACTTATAACTCATTCAGAAATAAATTATAATCAGATCTTGCGTCTTTACGTAGTTTTTCTGGCTTCACTGCATCTTTATTTTTTTGATTGATTGTTATGATATTTTTTCAATTCCTAACAATATTGTTTGTTAAATCAACTTATATAACGCAAAATGTATAAGTGTCTTTTCAAGAATTTATAAAATATTTTCATTATACCATGTTTATGCTCTTTGCAGAATTCCAGGAATTTATTTGCTTTTTCATTCCAAATCCTTTAATCATAGCCCTTTAATCGTAATCTTTTTATCAACTACAATATCTTCCTTTCGTTTTCCTATTTCTGCATTTAGATCCTCCTAAGTATCGTGAGATTCCGATGTTTCAATCTTCACTATTTCCTCGACTTCGTTATAAAACTCTTCAATGTTTGCTTCTTCGCTCTCCGCATTGAGTATATACTATATCTACTTAGTTTATTTATTACATTTATTATACTTGTGTTTATACAAGTATAAACAAGTATATATTACTTATGTTTATATCTCTAAAGTTGGTCCTCAGTTCAACTAATAAAATTCTATCCCTTATAAGTCAAATTTAGCATATATTTATCGATTTCCTTTGATAAAATCATTCTGACTCTATTATAATGATATATACTGCTCTCACTAGAATAATATACGACATGATCATCTATCGTGCATTTGCCAGAACCATTACATTTCACTTGAATGTTGTCTTGATCATTTATGATGTTATTAATTTTGCCGATTTCGAAAAGATCATTTACATCCTTTTTATTGTTGTACATATAGTTTAATGTGTTTTTAATCTTTCTTGATTCAATGATATTACGATTTAAAAAAGATGTTTATTTATAAAAAAGATATCTATTTAAAACATATATAAAATACCTGACAGGCAACTTTGTTGCCAAAAGTATCCAAAGTAGTTGCTAAAAGTATTGGGAAAAAGTTATAAGTACAAAGAAAGTAAATAATATAAACGAATATAAATGAATATAAACGAAGATTGGTGTTGGAACAATATAAAATAAAATACGAATCTGATGAACATTAAGACGGCAATTAAGATGTAATTTCTTGTTAGCATATAAGAACAAACATTCGGAAAATATTGTTTGTTTAAATATTAATAGTTCAAATATTTGTTAATCCTATAAATTGCATAAATATCCTATAAATTGCAATATTCCTATAAATACAATATGAACAAATAGATTTAGTAAAGAAATTATCAAAAGATATTGCAGTTGAATATGGAAAGAATCAAAAGAATGTTTGAACTACAAAGCTACAAAGAATTTGAAGGAGCATCAAAAACAGCTAATTTAAAGATTAGCGGACACATTAAAACATTTATTATCATAAAAAAATAAATACCAAATACTTCCAAATATGTATTAGACATAGCCAAACAAACCGATTTTTTAAAAAATTAAGTACCGAAAAATCTTGTAATATAATAAAATATAAAACTATAAAAAATCTAATATCAATCTTGTAAATAGCGGAGAAATCATTCTTTCAAAAATTAGAATTTGGTCATGTGAAGATCATTCATATAAAAACATTGTTCTGGAAAAGAGCAAATGACTAATTGAGATAGTCAAGGTGATGACTTGCTTTGTATTTTCAGTCGCGCTCAAGTTTGCATTCTTAGTATTACATGCATGTATACATTTTTTTTATTTCTTTATCAAATTCAATTATTTCAATTTGATTTTTTCGTGCACATTATTTCAATGTTAAAATGAATTTATAGTGGCTATAAATATAACTATAATCTCTTTTTATTTACTCCCTTTATCTTTGTGCTTTCAGAATATTAATCACGTCTTTATTTAATTGTCAAATATATTTTTAATTGATCTTCTTCATAATGGGTTTGCTTTTTCTCTTGACATTTATGAAACAGCATTCTCTTCTATAGATATATTTTATATTATCTATTTTATTTATATCTCTTATTTATATCTAGAGAAACTATTTTGTATTTTCCACAAATTAATGCTCAACTTTCTCTTTAATTTTCAAAAGTTTTTTTATCTTTAATTTTATGCATACTATTTTTCCAATTAAAAATAATGAAGAATTTATTTATATTATTTATTTAAGATAATTCTAATATTAAAATTAATATTATTATTAATATTAGATAATATAATATTATCTAATATTAATATTATTTAATATCATCAAGCTCATAATTGATGCTTTATTCTGGAATGCATCAATTCTCCAAATATTTAAAATCGCGCGATAGTATATCATTAAATTCAATTAAGTTTAATTGATCATCAATATAGCTAATATTGAATTTATACTAAATTTGACATCGATATCCAATAGGAAAGTTTATCTTTTAGAAATTTTAGCTAGAGATATTTTGTTTTCTGAAACACAACTTCGATTGAATATCTGATACATTTGTCAAACATGGTTGAATCCAGCAAGACTGACTATTGTACGAATAATAATAATCTAAAATATACAAACAAGAGTATGTAAACGTATAAGAATATATAAACATATTCTCAGAAAGAAAACATATGAAAAGTGTTAATAAAATAGATAAAATTAATGGCATAAAATTAAAATAATATAACAGTGTAAAAAAAACAAATTTTTATCCAAATGTATCGCTTGAATATAATATTTAATATGTCTAAACGCATTATACAAAATTCAAATACTGTCTTTTCTCAGTTAACACAAAATACTCGATATATTCATAAAAATGTTTTTATGAAATCTTTGCAAGCCGATACAACAGCAAAATATTTCCGTAATAATCATGGATCGCAGGAAAAAAAATTTACAAAATTTCTTGCAGCACCTTTACATATTGTGTTTCTTCATTATTTACTTGGTATCGAGAATACCGATGAAGAAGTTCCTGAAATAATTTTAATAATTAAACGTTCTATATTATTAATACAGGTTAGACATCAATCATGATATATTTTAGACATCTCTCTCTCTCTCTCTCTCTCTCTCTCTCTCTCTCTCTCTCTCTCTCTCTCTCTCTCTCTCTCTCTCTCTCTCTCTCTGTGTGCGTGCGTGCGTGTGTGCGTGCGTGCGTGTGTGCGTGCGTGTGTGCGTGCGTGCGTGTGTGCGTGCGTGTGTGCGTGCGTGTGTGTGTGCGTGCGTGCGTGTGTGCGGTGCGTGTGCGTGTGTGCGGTGCGTGTGCGTGTGTGTGGTGGGTGGGTGGGTGGCGCGCGTGCATAGTATGAATAATATATAAATACGTATCATATATGCATAATATCATAAACCGCAAAAAAACAATTAAAATTACCGATTCTTTTAATATCATCTTAAATAATATTAGAATAAAATATATTTCTATTCGATTCTTAGTTTCAGCAATGTTTGCATTCCTTTTACAGAAAGGACAGTTTGATAAAGCTGAACGAATGTTACATTTAGCATTACGTCAAGCGCAAACCATACAACATTACGATGCTATTACATATATCTATGATGCAATGGCTAATCTCGCATTTGATATTGGAGATTATCATAAAGCTCAGACTCTATTTATATCTGTTTTACAAAGATTGATAGTAAATGGAGTTTCGGAGAATGAAATGAAAGTCATTCATATAAGCTTAAAACTGGCCAAAGTATTTGAATATCTAAAAGAAATAATGTAAATAATATACCACATCAATTTGATTTCTATTTTTTATAAAATATGATATTTAGTATGAAATTATAATTTAAATAATATGAAAAAAATAAATTAATTCAACAAATAAAAATATTGAAAAATATTTAAATATGTATTTAAATTTAATTAACGATCAATATACTATATATTCAAACTATATGCTTAAAGCATTTAAAGTTATTTTTATTGTATATATCTAATATAATGTATTTTATATCATAATGTATCTCATCTTGTATGATTTAGGAAAGCAGAGCAAGGCTACAAATTTTGTATGGAAAATTTGAAACAGCATGTTGAAAAATATCCTGAAGATAAAGATGCTATATTACTTCAGGGTATGACTTTCGATTGGTATGCGCAAATGCTAATGTCACAATCTCGACATACCGAAGCTTTTTATTATTTTCTTCAAGCATATAACATATGCAAAGAGATAAATGGTGAAGAATATGAACAGACTGTAGTTTTACTAAATGATTTAGGAACTGTTTGTTATAAGCAAGAAAAATATGATGAAGCTGTTAAATATCTATCTGCTGCAGCAAAAATAGGTAATATAATATATTTTATATGTAATATAATATATAAATAGATAATATATTAATGCTTATAATATATAATGTTAATAATAAATTTGATTAACTGAGTTATAGAATTTATTGTTAATATATGTATAAATATTATATATTATATTTTTAGGAAAGAATTTACCAAATATGATCGATTTAGCTTGGATTCATATAAATTTAGGAAATGTATTTCTTAAGAAAGGTCTGTATAATGAAGCCAAAAAATCATGTTTAAAAGGAAAGAAAATAGCTAAAGCTAGAGATGATAATAATTCATTACTAAAAGCCAATGAATGTCTCAAAGAAATAAAAATGTTGCTATTATAAATTGTTATATTTAAATATAAATCTTTTGTAATATATAGATGTTGTAATATATTGTATAAAAAATATTTGTACGTAAATATTTGTCTATAACAAATTAGTAATTATCAAGTTTTTATTATTATATGGAGAATAACGAATGTACAAAAATTCAACTTAAAATTAATTATTTTTTTGTACTAATAATGATAAAATAGCTATTAATATAAAGCGATTTACCACTTAAATATTGATTCTCAATATATTACAGTTGCACATAACCATCATGATATCATTTATTTAATTTTTATTATATGGCATTAATTATTAAATTTATTGTGGGCGCATTCTGAGCACATTAATACATCGATCAATTCATACCACAATTTGTATTTATAGAATGTTTCTATTTAATAATAGAAGTTACGATATAAGATACTAGATAAAATTATGTATTATATACATATTACATATATATATTACATATTATATGTATGTATGTGTGTCTATTTTGTAGAATAAAAATTATATATTTATTAATGATAAAATAGATACGAATATAATACCTATATTCATTTTCTTTCATAGTTAACTATATTAATGTTATTCAATTTTATTATCGACTTTTAATATATTCTATTTTTTAATGCTCTATCGAAAATCG
This sequence comes from Eciton burchellii, assembly GCA_020341155.1. Lineage (NCBI taxonomy): Eukaryota > Metazoa > Arthropoda > Insecta > Hymenoptera > Formicidae > Eciton > Eciton burchellii. The sequence continues at coordinate 504,879 of JAHMML010000092.1, read as the reverse complement.
ATAACTTAAACTGATATTACATGCTAATTGCATATGGTTTGCATCATAATTTGTGTGCATAATTGTACGTAGTAGTATATAGTATATGAATAATCATTCTAATATATATCATAATATATGAAAATATATTAATATATTATATCGTTGTTTCTTTAACTATGATATCTATATAAATATCTTTTCTAAAAAAAATTGTTAGATATATGCATTGATTTTCATATAATATAAATTTTATTTTTAGTTTTTTAAGTATTTATTAAATGATACAATCGTTTTAATGAAATTGTCTGTATCTATAATTTCTACTTGGTGTCTTTTTCTTTATATAAGTTGTAATAATAAAAATTATTAATTTTTGTTTTTCGATAGCATCGAATATTTATTCATAAAATTACAGTATTTTTTATTTAAAAATTTTTTAATATATCGATAATTTATAAAAACTTACAAATTCAAAACATCTATGTACATGCAATTAAATTATGCTGGTTTACAATTTATTTATTATGTACTTATTATATATCATTCAAAAATTTATATTATATTATTATTAACAAGTAATGTGTTATATATGTGTGTGTGTATGTATGTATTACGATTAACGAGTGTTTAGCAAGTTTGTTAGATTGTTGAAATAAAAAAATAATCATAAAATAAAAATAAATAATTATATACTTTGATGTTTCTAAAATCATATATTATATCTATGGATTATATTTTTTTTTCAATAGAAAGTTAAAATTTTAGAACTATGAAAATAATTATCTTTTATTATAAAAATTAATTAAATTTTCATTTTATGCATTTTATAAATATACACATCATATATCCATGTATATTTATATTTAAGAAGTGTCATTTTATTCAGATTACTATGTGATCTGTTACTGCATTTTCAACTAATACTTTTATTTTAAGCACAATGGACACAAATAAATTAATTAAATACTTTTAATTAATTACTCTAAATATATATAATACATTTACAACAATTATATAATGTATATATTTCTGTAATTATGTATAGGAGTTAGTTTATAGTATATAAAATTACAAGGTCAAAATATAACTTATAATTATATATTTAGTATATCTTGAAAAAAAAATAAATGGATTAAAAAAATATTTTTAAACAAGTTTATTGTAGTTTAAAAGATATATAGGAATTCATATATAACTATTATGCTACCACTAATACATAATTTTCAGACATATAAATAATATTTAACAATATTATATATATATATATAGTATATATATAGTATATATATAGTATATATATATATATATATATATATTACAGTATATATATATATATATATATATATATATATATATATATACTGTAAAATAATTAATATTTTATAAGTTCATAAAATTTTCCTTTTAATATAAAAAGAATGAATAATATAATGTTTTTATAAAACAAACATTTTTCGCAATTTTATTTTCGAATCAAACATAAATGCCACATTTTATTATATATATATAAATAAAATAAAATATCAATATTTATATCACTATTATTTCTGTTTTTAAAAAATATTATGTTAATATAATTATTTTTCAGCAAGATATAATTATATTTTTGTGATAAGTAATTCAAGCTATCATTTAAGTAATAAATTTTTTTCTTTAGGATAGACGAGAATAAAATAAATCATTCAGAAATATTATGCTATAATACATGTTCTTTTATTCATAGTCTGCTATGAGGACCATCATATATACTCCAAAAAGCAATGCGGAAATCTCCATAATCGATTGCCAAAGTTTAGTGGCAGTCAAGAGTTCCGGTATCACGGAAACTGTTGCAATATAAATAAAACCTCCTGCTGTAAATGGTAGAATCCATTTTGTCGCAATATCACCTGAATACAAGATGAGATTAAATAAAAAATGAAATCCTAAAAATGTACATGTCTAGTTTTATCTTGTAAATTTCTTACCCATCCCTTCTGCTAACAATGAAATAGAAGTTCCTAATAAAGCTCCCATAGCAGTAATCAACTGCAACATCATAGCCTAGAACAAGATTTTCAGTTTTTCAAAAAAATTCTATTTTTTGCAAATTAAAAAAAAATAGAAACAAAGATAACAAAATATTATACATAATTTCAATTATAAATAATTGATCTTTGTACACTAATAAGCAAAGACAAAATTTTTGCATTTGTTTACCTTTCTTTTGCTATATCCACTTTGTACCAAGATTGCGAAATCACCAATTTCATGTGGAATCTCATGTAATAAAATTGTAAATGTTGTTATATAACCAATACTATTTCCAGCCATGTAACTGGCTCCTATAGCCAAGCCATCTGTAAAGTTATGCAGAAAATCCGCGACCAAATTTAAATAGCCAGCGATTTTTATGTCGCTTTCAAGTACTTTTTGTGTTTTAGAAACCACTTTATTATTGTTTTTCTTTTCTCCTTTTTTCTCTGATAAAGTAACTTCTTTTTTCTCTTGGAAAACATGTGAATGACTATGATCATCCTTAATAATACGTACTGCTTTTTCTACTGTTAAGAATACTGTTATGCCTAATAGTACACACAAACCAACTGACATGTCATGCTTGTGATGTCCCAAATCATCATCATAATTATGATTATGAGAATGCGAATGCATTTCTGAGGAAGATTCATACGTATGAGGAATCAACGCATGGGGAATAAGATGAAGAAATGCATCACCTAGTAGACCACCAGATGCAAAACTTAATAAGATTTTTAGTAATGATTCGCGTTGTTTAGTATTATCCAATGGTACAAAGAATAGTATAAAAAACGGTGCAGCAGATATGATCAAGGTTGAGCCAATAGCTCTCAAAACAATATCGCTGTAGAAAACTGCATGCCTCGAATGAGAATGTTTATGTTCATGATGATGATATTGTTTTGAGTGAATCTCGTTTGCCACTTTAGAATATTTGTAACTTGGTGTTTCTTCTTCATATATTTCATGAGCTCCACAAACGGTCGGAAGATTCAAGATAATGAACAGAATAAATGTAGCAATTATTATCTTTGAAATACATCTATGTACAAAAGTTTGATGGTTATCCTCTGTCATTGTTCCGTTTTCGTTGACACGATCGAGATATGTTTGTTTGCCGATATGACGTTGACATACGTAACAATACGTGCCTACGAGAATACAATTGGAGCACGATGTAACAGGCGAAAATTCATTCCCAATATGTGTATCATACGATTATGTACCTCTCTATCGTTCCAACCGTTTATCAAGATTTCAAATCTATGTTTTATTAGAGGAAGAACTAAAAGCGCGATCACGATAAACTAGTGATTTTTATATTGATTTGCTGAATGCATTTAATGCATTATAGTTATCAACTTAGCTTAAGTCAATGACAAGCCGTATAAATGAAAAGCATGCAATGTGCAAGACTATATGGGCAAATCAACCAATCAAGATTAAGATTTTTAATTGAATTTTGAATGATTGCGATTGGTTGATTTGCTTAAACTTGCAATATATTATGATCATCTTTTTATAGTACACGATGCTTAGTTTTATAAGAATACATCATAATCGATTTGTGAATAAAAGTATTATCGTGATTAGTTCATTCTGATCGCATTTATGATCAAGACAAAATATTATATACTTTGTAAAATATATAATTCGTATACTTTAGGTTCTCAATTTTATCTCGTTGTTGTACTTATATATTTTCTTCATACTCCATGATCAAAAACCCGGGCTTCGTAAAGTTGGATCACAAAAATCAAATTTTCCTGCACGAATATTTTTTGTACAATTCACGAGGTTTTCGTGGTTTTTATCAAGATGTCTCATAGTTTAAAATCCACAAGTCATGGTTACTGCGAAGCTATTTTTTCAACTTCTCCGAGAAACTCGAATAAGGAAAATACTATTCCTGTAATAAAAGAGTAAGCTGTTTACGTTAATTCAATAATCGTACATATTGTTTGACAATTAAACATTTTTATATATTATTAATATAAAAATTATAATTGAAGATATATATTGTATATATTATAAAATGATTAAGATACACATGTCTTTATTATAATGAATTATATAAAATATAATGAATTATGTAAAATATATATATATAACAACATTTTTCTAACATACTTCTCATCAATAAAATTTAACTATTTTCGTTCGATATGTTTTTACATTTGTTATTATAAATTTATCATACTATTGTTTATATTGTTTACATTATATAAATGAAATTAATTTTTATGTTGCAGCAAGAAAAATATACATTCTTACTTATCTAATGAACCATCTGCTTCATTTAGAAATCAAAATGTTATTAAAAAAATACAATATCCTATACAGAAGACTTCATCATCAAAACATGAAATATTAGAGACTACAACTCTTTCAAATAAATTATCTAATACATATGAAATATCTTGTTTAAAATCTATAAATGAAAAACAAGAAAATTTAGTTTGTAATGATAAAATTATGTCCACTGAAAAATTAAGAACTCCGATTAGAACAAAATTTATGAATAATTCATCCAATGATAAATCAACAATTGTACAATTTTGTACACCTAAACATTCAAAAACGAGCACACTTAGCAGTAATCCAAAATTTAATATTTTACCTGCCATAAGGACACCTGTGAAACGTTATTTTAGTGATCAAGCTTTAAGTACACCTGATTGTTTTAATACAATTCATTTGGAAATCCCTCATAAAACTGATGATGTGGTACTGGGAGAACAAACAATATATGAAGGTGAAAGTAGTAATCTTACTGTTGGAATACGCATTAGACCCTTAAATTCTAAGTAAGTATAGACATAATATTGAAACAAAATGATAAAAAATATAGTTGCAATTTGTAAATCAGATTCAATAAAATAACATTATTGTAATCGATAAGGATGGATGAAACTTTAGAATCTATTTATTTATATCATTTCATTTTAAGATTTATCTTATTTATCTTATATATATTAATATAATATTAAAGACAAATAATACTTATGTCAAAAACTACTAAAATATTTTTGTTGAATCTCTTATCTCAATAGCATATAGTTTTGTATAATAGCATATAGTTTTATTACTAAATAAAGATTCTATCCTGTTTATTCTATTTAAACAAATTATATATGCAATGATAAATATTTGAGTTCACAAGCATTGAAAAGAGTTTGAAACAGGATTCAAAACATTCAAATCTTGCATAATTTTAAAATAAGTAAAAAGAATGGACATTTACAAGGTTTATCAGTTTTTATCAATTTTTATACAATTGCCAATATAATTTTATTTGATAAACTAGAACTTTTAGATAATATTCGAAATATTTATTTTCAGGGAACTAAATGACCCAAAAGTTATATCAGTTGTGCAAGGGAATGGTCAAAATATTACAGTAAAGTGCGAATTAGCACATCACACTTTTATGTATGATCATTGCTTTGTTTCATACAATGATCCATTCATAGCTGGTCATGCCAGTCAAGAAGTCGTCTTTCATAACATGGTATTGCCATTGGTGCAAAATGCTTTTGAAGGTTATAATGTCTGTTTATTTGCATATGGTCAGACAGGATCTGGAAAAAGTTACAGTCTAATGGGTACAGAATCTGCGCAATTAGGCACGATACCGTTTGATGAAAAAGTTGGTGTTATACCAAGATTTTGCCAGGAAATATTTACGCAAGTGCGTAATAATCCACAAATTGAAACCACTATAGAAATTAGTTATTTCGAAATATATAATGAGAAGATACATGATCTCTTGACAAATATAAATAATGGATCGAAGAAAGCTCCTCTTAAAGTAAGGGAGCATCCTGTCTTTGGTCCCTATGTCGTAGATCTAAGTCAGCATTGTGTGCAAAATTACAAAGACTTACAGGTACCCTGTTTTGTAATGGTAATATAAAATTAAGATTATTTAAATGCCTTCTTACTGATGTTAATATTTTAGGCTTGGCTTAAAGTAGGAAATTCCCAAAGAGCAACAGCTGCAACTGGCATGAATGAAAAAAGCTCGCGATCCCATAGTATTTTCAGTATCATATTAACTCAAACACATTCGGTCGATCAATTAAACTGTGAATCGCTTGATACCAACCGCCGTAGCAAAATCAATCTAGTTGATTTAGCTGGTAGCGAGAGATTGAGTCAAACTTCCGTCACTGGTGATAGATTAAGGGTTTGTTCTCAATCGTTTCGCGATTTAATCACAACTTTGTATTCGATAATAAATGATATGATATTACATTTAATATTTCACAGGAAGGTGTATCTATCAATAAATCCTTGCTGACCTTGGGAAAGGTGATTGCATCACTCACAGAGAATACGAACAATCGTAAACAAGGTTTTGTACCATATCGCGAATCAGTGCTGACATGGCTATTAAAGGTAAGCACTATATTTATTAACGAAAATATGAATGAGAGAGTGCGTGCGTGTGTGCATGTGTGTGTATGTGTGTGAGTAAAAGAATTATTATCTCATAATCATTATTAATTCCAAAATCTTTATAGCAATCTTCAAATGTTTTTATGTAACAAATTATATATGTGCAATATATTTAGGCTTTATTTTTTACATATTGAAAATATTTTACGTAATCTTATTCAATCTCGTTATAAAATATTGCACATTTGTTTATTTATATTTGTTCTCATATTGTCAATTCTATGTAAAAAGATTTAAATTAATTAAATTAATAAAATATTCAATCGTGATTTTTTAGAGGAAATATTAAAATATATGTTATATAAATATATAGATTGTAAATATATTATATTAAATTAAATTATATATATATTTATATATATATAATATTGTTAAATTAAATAAATGATTTTATCTTTAATGATTTAAAGATATATTGTATCATTCATTTAATTTAATATTTATATTGCTTAACTAATTCCAAGTACACATCTTTGATAATATTAATTTTGATTTTTTTTTATTATTATATTAGATTTATACAATCTAATACTAACATCGTAATTAATTAATCATAAAAAAAGTTTACATTTTAGAAATAATATATATTTAAATATATAATATTTCTGTTGTTGTTGCTATTGTTAGCTATTTTTCTGTTTTTGAAGTTAATATTTTCAAGTAATATTTGCTAAATAACACAGATATAAAATAAAAATAGTATTAGATAATACTATTATAGATTGTATTATGATAATATTATTTGATCGTGTAATAATTTAAATAATTCTTAACTATTAGATCAAAATATAATAAAAAAAAATATTAGTTAGTATTATTTTAATTCGGTATATAAAATTATCTTTTTGGTTATAATCTTTTCTTTTCAAGTTAAATATGACATTATAATATTATATTGTAATGTTAGGATTGCATTATATATACTGATTATTGTATACACTTGAATTAAATCTTATACACATTATTGCGCATGTATCATTCTAATATATATATATATTATATTTATATATTATATAAATATATTATATTTTTACACACACAGACACACACACACACACACACACACACACACACACACACATACATGCGCGTTTTTTTACAGATGTTAAATAAACTCTTCATTATATTACAATTAATATCAGTTTTATGCATTAAATGAATTAATGCAATAAGTTAATTTTTAGAATCGTGCATTGTAATATATGCTTCATCAAATTTTCAAATTGCTTTTTTTAGATACTATCATTATATAGAACATAAATTTTGCATATGCAATATTTGCTTTTTTTGATTCGATAACTATAAATTTAAAATCTTTTATAACATTGGTATTTTCTTCATTTGTTTCCATAATTTGTCCAATTATTTCTTCAATCAATTCCCAAAATTATATCAAAATAGCATTATTTATAGTAAACAGCCTTCATGAAAAATTAATATTATTTTATATTTTTTACATATTTACATTAATATATTGCATTTGTACATATAAGAACATTCTGTCTCTTTCTGTATTAAATGACTAATGATCAAGATTAATAAAGTTTAATATTTAATATATAAAACATAAGTATATACACTTCAATGAACGAAATATCATTAATTTAGATTAATCTTAATACATTCGGTAAACACTTCTATTTATCTATTTTATCATTTCTATTCTCAGAATTTATGTTTGGCTTAAGAAATATAATTCAATAAACGCACTCTTTTTACATACATTTATGAACTCCTAAATTATTATACATATTTGATTTGATCTACTAATTCTATCTAACTATCTACTAACTCTACTAATTCTAACTTATTTAAATTGATATAAAAATTATATTTTTGTGATTACAACAGAATATTAATATTTAAATAATAAATTATTCAATATAACATATTCGCTTTATTGTTAACACACAATTATTAACACATTAACTTTACAACTAAATATAATTTAATATCGCGTTTTTATTGCTAATTTTAATAATAAATGCAATAATGAGATATATAACATAGAAAATATAAACGTCTCTTATTTCTATTTTTTTATATAAACAATTGTATAAACTATTGTATAAATAATTTTCATAAAAATTATTAGAATGCAAATCATTGTCATTGATTTTCCTGAGTGTTTTAGTGTTTATATTATAATGCCTTTAGTTTTATCTCTTTTTAATAATCATTTTAGATATCATTTTAGATATAAATATTTTTACTTGAATATATTATGATTTTAATGTGCTGCAATTGATGTTTATAAATTATGACATGCCCAAGCAGAATTTGTTTTCTGAATCAAAATCATCATTGATTCATTTAAATAATAATGCTGAATTTATATATTTATATTCAAGAAAATCGATAAGAATGCTTACAAAGAATGATAATGTTAAAACTGATTTAAGAATATTAAAATGATATTTCTTGCTCGCAATTGTATTGCTCGAGCATATAACTTGCATTAATCTTTTATATGCTTATTTAAAATATTCTTAAAAAGGCTTAACAATTATATATTTTAATAAATTTTAATTTTAATCTAAATCTTAACCTAAAAATCTAAAAATCTTAATACTATATCTAAGAAATTATTGATTTCACTCACTAGTATGTGCGCGTGTACACACACTTTCTCTCTCTTTCTCTCTCTCTTAAAAAATTCTATAAAATTATGTCCGTTGTTTATTTTCTTCTATAATATTAATTTATTATAACATTATATAAATATTTTATATCATAAAATCATGTAAACATATTAAAAAGAAATAGAAAATCTAATAATAATAAATGGAAGTTCCATAGCATTAATTTCCTCATATGCCCGTATTTGCATCTGTATGTATATTATGCTTTTTAAAATTAATGTTATCGTTATTGTCCATTGTATGGAAAAATCCTAGTTTCCGTTCATCTATATTGTGTGATGATGTCACACATTTTTCTTGATTGACATTTATATTCTTCTTCTCAACATGCATTGCATCAATCTCTTCTTCTTCCTCATGAATTCCATGGCAGGAGTCATTTCGTGATTTGCTTTTTATGTAAACCGCCAAGTTTCTCCTTTTCATTTCCTTGCACAAATAACAACTTTCTTTATATTGCTGCTGCATTGAGCGTTTGTTTTCCACTGATTTTTCTATAAAATAAACAAAACAAAGCATTAATTTCTAATGCTTTTTAATAGCAATTAATTTCTCCAATCTCTCCAGTAATTATTTATATATATATATATTTTTTCATATTTGACATTAATTATAATAAATATAATAAATAATAAATAATTATAAATATATAATTATTATATTAATAATATATAATAATAATTGTGTTATTATTAATTATTTATTATATCTATATCTACAATTATTAATAAAATAAAATAATTATTAATAATTATAATCAATCATTATTATAATATATTAAATAGAAGAGATAATTGATAATTTATATATATATATATATGGACATATAAATAATCATATTAAGTTATATCATAAATATTATTGTTAATTATTCTGCATTAAATATGTATATTATTTATAATAATATAATAATTATAAGTCAACAATGATATCCAATTTTCTATTCGCAATTTTAAATTTGTTTTGTATTAAATATATTTATTAAAATACAATAATTTTTTTGTCTTTTACAATCATAAACATTAAAATACATACATGCATAAATATTAAAACATAAATTTATTTATCATAAATTATATTGTAAAAAAATAATCTGTTCTCACAAACAGATTTAATATTTTAATATTTATTGATGATTATATAATATTTATATCTTCATCAAGATTCTATGATGTTGAACAAAATTATATGTATAATCATACTATGGATGATTTTTTTATCAGAAGAATATTTCCATTCTCTTTCTCTATTATGTGTATGTGATATTATTAAATTTTTGATATAATATAATATTTAATAACATTTTTAAATCTAAAAATATTATTTTTCTATGAAGAAAACAGAACATAAAAATAGAATAGGAGAGACTACTATTGATATTGAGGATATTTTTTTTAAGTTTTTAAAGTTTTTTAAGTTTCATCGGTTAAACCGATTTATTTATTTCACGATATGGATTTCATATATTATCAATAGGAATATTGTAGCATGATATTTTCTTGATAAATTTATCGATGCGCAATTCATAAATAGAAACAGAAAGTATTTTTCAAGGAAAATATATTTTAAATCTGTCAATTCGATCGAAAAAGTTTATTAATAAATCGAGCTATCATTATTTTCACACGTGACCATGTTTAATTGTATTTTCTTCTTCAAATTTAAAAATATTCCTATACTTTTTAATGTTCAATATACAAATAAATGATGTATCATGCATCATTTCCAAAGCATATCGCAAATCTATCAGTTGCAATTGATATTTAAACACATAGCCAATCCAAAGAATAATTCGATTATCCGAAAAATCAGAATATATCTTCTTATTTCTAGGATTTCTTAATATCTAAATATTATACATAGATACATTTTCTGATTAAATATTTCGTGTATCCCCTGAAAACATTTTTAAAGAAAAATTGCCCGATTTTTGTCAGAGATGGAACTTGTTAATAGTAACGAGATTAAGTCATGTTACAGCGCCCTGATTTTAAAAATTAATCTGCGGATTAATTTGAGATGCGGCGAGATGCCTTGAATGATGGCTTGAAATGCGATTCTGATTATATATAATCATGTTTAGTCGTTCAAAGAGATCGATACTAAAAATAGATATGTGGTTGCAGAGTGAAATATTCTGAATATCGTAAGATCGCACAGTGCGAATTATTCAAATATTGCAAAATTTTTCAATTTTTTAATGTTTATAAATTTTCATTTTTTAAATTTTTTTGAAAGAAAATTTAATATTTCTTTAAACATTTCGCATAATATTTCATGTAAGATTCGAATTTGATTATTTTTAAAGTTAATAGATATACATGCGATGCGATAACATTACACACAAAAGCCTCAATTCTGACTAAGAATAAGTAGAGTTCATTCCTCAAAACTAGATTATATAGATCTATAATCAACTAGATCACAAAGTCATAATAATAACGTCTTGAACAACAATGTATTTACTTTCATTATTTTGCAAGGTAATCGCCTATCATTAATCGAGATGCGCATTTCATCTCCCCCCCCCCATCCGCTCTTTATCCTCCCTGGCATAGCAATGCATCTAAGATCACGATATATTGGCGCTATCCGATTTTATTTGATAAGCCATAAGAACAAATATCTTATCTTTATGATAACATTGATCTTTTTTATTTGTCGTGCATTAAGTATATGTGCATCGAACCGTATCGAGTAAAACAGACGTGGGGAAACAGACGTGGCGCGAATATTGTAGAAATACGCATTTCGAAAATGGATATTCTGTTATTTGTGTTGATCGCCGCGTTATATAACTGCTTGTTCAATTGCGATACAACGTAAACAGAAACTCGTATATAAGAAAATGTAGGATAATATTTTCTTGTGCATTTTCTTTTTCTTTTCTTTTTCATTCTAGTCAGAGAATAGACTGTGTCTTTGTTATCGGTTTTGGTTATTAATATGAATACTTGTTTGGTCAAGAGGAAAATTATCGTATGAGAATTAATTATGTGACGTAAACATAAAATGAAATTGCTAGCATATGATTACATAAGCACAACGATATTTTATAAGAAAAGCAAATTCTTGATAACACGATTATTTCTTCGATACATTCGATACATTCTTCATATATTTAAATTAAAATGATATGATATAATGCAATAATGTATGATAATATAGTCGTAATGTTGTATGACGATAGACATTGATGAGACAGATTTAGCTACGCAGCATATTATTTTTACTGAAATGCATTAACTGATAGGAGATAGGTATTGAGTCAATCATTACTTCAAATCTGCATAGTCTAATATGACGAATACTATAATCTGTATCGCTGTTAGCATTTTCGATATTTGATAGATGTAGAAATGTATCCGATGATATATTTGCATCGCAGTAAAAATATAATGTATATGATGTATGCGTATGAACTTTCCGAAGCCTGCTATTATTTTATAAATATCTTATTTATTTCCTATATTCATATAATTTTATGTATCTATGTATGTGCGTGCATGCGTGCGTACATATTATTTAATATATATAACTTAATAAAATTTGCATAAAAATATCTTTTTTACATATCGCATCTTAATATAATTATATGTGAACACATTTACATAATAGCTACTATCATAGAAAATTGTATGGGAAATTTCCTTCATTTATAATTTTTTTAACCACATCAAAATAGTTTCTACTATGCACTTTGAGATATATATTTTATGGCGTGAAGATAAAGAAGTCTATAGATAAGTTATTCGCATATTCTCTGCTATAATAACAAGTAATTCCGTTATATATAATATACAATTGGAAAATAATTAAATTGGAAAATAATAAAAAATAATGTTTTTTATTAGTGTAAACACTAATAAAAAGTGCAACAAAATTATTGCATTTTTTATTACATGTAACAGTTTTGTTGCACGCGGGAAAAAAATTGCCAATATAATTTAATCATGCGTACGATGTGATAAAAATAACGAGCGATTATATTTTTCGTTATTTCTCTTGCAAAAGTTTGCCCGTTCAAAAGTTTATATTAATTATCTCTGTTCAGATTATAATTATCTTCCTGTAATTTCCTCCATTTGTCTCATCTAATATCATCATAGTATTCATTTATCTCAGATATCGTTTAATGTGCTTCATAATAACTTACTTATTCTAAGTGAAAATATAAAGAAAATTAACCAATAATAATGTAGATATTATCATATTACACTTATAAAATATTTTAGAATTGAGTACAACATTGTTCTGCATTGAATCAAATTTCTTTATCATTTTAATCGTTGTCTTTTTTGTTCATGTACATGAATAAAGATAAATAAATGCAAAAATATTCGCGGTCTTTAAGTAATAATGATAAATTTTGAATGATATGGCACAGAGAATATCTCAATATTATATTTAAAATTAAATATCGGGATTTGCCTTAGATATTTATGCGAATATTTATTGTTCTCAAATATGACTCAATTTGTAATATTCGTCTATCTGATTATATATATTCAAATTAACTTAAATTACAAAAATTGTTCAATCCATTCTGACAACAAAATCGCAAATAAAGTACATGTTTTCGCAGACAGACGCAGGCATGTTATCATTCAAAATAACTTGTTAACTTCAGAATAACTTGTTTTGTTAATAACAAAATTTCTAAATTTTGTAATAAAGATATCTTCTCATAAAACATTGCTTATTTCGTGTTTTTTTGTGAGTTTTATAATTAAAGTAATGCTTTTTGTAATTAAAAGTGCAATTACGAGAAGAACATAAGAAATCAGGAATAAATATAACTTTATTTATGAATCGATTTCAGATTGTAAATTTACCTTTTACATTGAATTATTACACGTAGCGCTTTGAAAAATTATATTTACGGAACATCACTAAATTGTTTTCTATTCTTGGAAAATTATTCAGCTTATCATATACATTTTATCTATTATTAAAATTAGATTATTGTTGTTACTATTATTATTATATTATTATATTCATTATATATAAAAATATTTTCTTTCTCATTTTTTCTCACTCTTTCTCACTCTTTCTTTCTTTCCTTCTTTTCCACCTCTTCTTTCCACCCTTCTTCATTTTTATCAAATTATATGAATTTTCATTAAAATTTTTCGATACACAATCAATCTTTCTTTAATAGCAATTTCAATTTTGTAGCAAATATTTAATTATTTTTCTTTATTTAGTTGTATCGAAACTATAATTTTCATTATTGAACATTTTGATAATACTGATTCTTAATAAAGAAATAAAGTTTTATCAAATTAACGCAAATTTTTTTTCTTTTGAAGATTACTGAAAGAAGAGGTATTTAAAAAATTTTTTTTTTCTTTTTTATATTTTTTATAATAATTTATTAGAAATTCCCTGTTATCCTTTGTTTGACCAGCAAACAAATTCTTTTCTTATCGCTTCTTCTATTTAAAAATTCTGTATAGATATTCAGCATTTTTTGAAAGAAATCTATTTTGAATTTATAAAATGAAGACAATAGAACAACATAAATAATGTTTTGTACCTTCGTTTAAGCAAACACATCTACAAGTATACAAATATGTATTCGCGATTGAACGTTCTTATCATGGACTGGATCACTTATCTTCTTCTACTACTACTACTACTACTACTACTACTACTACTACTACTACTACTACTACTACTACTACTACTACTACTACTACTACTACTACTACTACTACTNCTACTACTACTACTACTACTACTACTACTACTACTACTACTACTACTACTACTACTACTACTACTACTACTACTACTACTACTACTACTACTGTTGTTATTATTATTACTAGTTATTATGTTGCTTTCGCAGATAGTATCAATTCTTAAGTTAAGGATACTAATTAGAGTTAGCTTAATTTTCGCTTTTCATATCGCGATCATTCAAAGCATTTCTATGAATATCATCGTTAATCAGATTGCAAAATAAACAAATATAGTATATATACTTACTATTGCTATTACGCTTGAAGTAATCTTGGTTCCACGGTTGCTCATAGTCGCGGTACTGCGGATTTCTCGAGTAGCCGTAAGTAAACACTTCTGGTATGTAAACGAAATCCATGTTTTCTCTTTAATTGATCGATGATCAATAAAGAGAAAGAAAAGGAGAAAGAGAAAGAATATCGAATTGAAATTGTCGATGCAAGTGCTGACAGTGCAAATTCTCGTTAACAAGCCAATACTGTAGAAACATTGCTCTCTTGTTTGCCTTCTTTTTCTCTCTCTTTCTTTCTCTCTATTCCCTTCAAATCTCAAGTTGCTCCGGTTTGTTCGAAAGAGATTCGGTCGAATCGAATGATCGCATTAATTGCGGGCTTAGATGAAACAGAAAACACAAGATTTCCTCTTTTATCTTCTTTCCCTTCACTGTTTTATCAGTTTCTGGTTTCTTTCCTCTTCCGATTTCATAGCCCCGAGTCGAAAAAAACGCCGATTAGCACTCGAGTACGTCATATGCGATCACAAATGGCTTTCGCTTTGAACTAACTACGAAGCGTAGATACCTAATGCACATAAATGTTTATCTGTCAGCCTTTTCCCACCACTTCGCTTCACCGCTTCAGTTCTCCGCCCGTCCATCCATGCAACCGACCGATCTTCCCCTCCCCCTCTCCTCCCCCTCCGGCCCCTGCCCTCGTCTCTCTTGGCGTCTTCCGCGACGCATCTTCTCGTCCTTCGAAACTGCGTATCGCTCGTTCATGCTCCCAGTAACCCCACCCTTCCGCTCCGCCAATCGCCTTTGCTGTTTTGGTCGGATTGCGCGACGCGCAAAAGGTAACACGCACGATACACACACATGCATGCATGCATGCACGCCGTGCGAAGAGTTCCGTGCACGCGTGTTACGTGCGGATCGGCGCGTACCCTTGTGCGTTCCTTTGTGCGTTTATTCTTATTTGTCTCGTAAATCTGCTCTCGGTGCGCTCAAACATTTAGTTTACACGATGTCTATTTGTAGATTCAGATATATGTGACTTCAACTTGCAGTCTTTCCCTTGAAGAAATTTTTCACTAGGCATATACGAATATGCACGAGACATTGGAAGAGTTTCACTTGCAGAAAGAAAAGAAAACAGTTTATGTTTTTTATTATATAGGCAATAGCAAGTATTATGTAGAGTCATTCAAATACATGGCTTAACTTTATGATCATTGACTTTATTTACAAATCCAATATCGCGATCACACTTAGTAGAATTCTTAAATGAAATCCAATTTATTTTTATCGTTCTATTTTTTGTTCTTAAAGATAAAAACAAAGAGTTCTATTTTATCTTCTTTTGAGATTTAATTTCCTGGCCTAATGTGCGAGAATAGTTTCTGTTAATACAATTATAGAAAAAGAGCGTATATCTATATTTTTGTTTTTCTTTCGTATATTATTGTTTCAGCCCTTTCAAAGGAAGTTTTGTTTGAAACAAAACAATTCTTTTATTCCTCTATTGAAAATAATTGCCCAATTCGCGGCAACTACATGGAATGAGACAGACCATTATTTATCCATTTATTTTATTTATTAATGCATAATTCTTGTATTTTGCATTGCAGTTTCTTAGGATGGCTTTTATATTCTTTTAGAAATATAACTAAACAAAAACATAATATGCAAACAATATGATTATAAATTATAAACTGTAAACTATTGGAATTTTATGTAAACTTTGTATCAATCTTTGAAATTTTTCTCATTCTCTCTCATTCGCTCACTCACTCACACTCACTCACTCACTCACTCACTCACTCACTCACTCACTCACTCACTCNACTCACTCACTCACTCACTCACTCACTCACTCACTCACTCACTCACTCACTCACTCACTCACTCACTCACTCACTCACTCACTCACTCACTCACCACTCACTATCCCCACTTTCTTTTTCTCTTCTTATTGCTTCAATTCTTTTTACAGTATCTTCAATCTTTGACCTTAAATATTTCTTATGAATATAATCTTGAATATAATCTTGATAAAACTTTCTGTTTTGCTTTTATGCTCTTTCCTTTTCTAGCATTGCTGTAAATATGCCGTAATATTCTTATCTTTCATTTTATTATCTTATCTGTGCACATACTTACACTTTATCCTATTTTCTTTTTCAATATATCGCTCTTTCATTTTATTATCTTATTACCTTGTCATCTGTATCTTTTACTTTTTTTCTTCCATATAAATATTATGATAGAGATTTTATCGTGATTATCTCATATGTCAAATTGTATTTTGATTTATTTTTTATCCCTTTCTAATGTTTTAAAAAACAGATTAATTCTGATTTTCTTTCCTTTTTTTCCAAACAACTGACTTATTTTTTTGCAATTTCCTTCATTATTTTCTAATTTTTTTGTTTTCTCTCCTCAATTATTAGCTTTTCCTTTTCTATTTTTTGAATGCATTTTATTGTAATTTTTTATGTGTTTTTATTGCTGTTTTATTATTAATCTTATTTGATATTTTTCCTGCCATTATATGGCAGGAAAAGAAAATGTTGCACGTTAAAAAGATTAAGGGAACTAAGAAGACTTTCTGTTCTCATATAAAAGATAATGTGAGAGATCATGAACTAACAATAAATCAATATGTTTGAAAGAAAACGACATAATGTCGAGACAACATATTATTTCTCTAAGAATAAATAAATAAATAATAATTAATAAACAAAAAATACTTAATGATAGTGCAAATTGTATATTAAATGAGTTTCCTTCCATTTAAACTTTGCCTTTCTTAAAAAAAAATAAATTCAAATAAAAAAAATTTTTTGAAATTTATTTTTGTTCTAGATTCTTCAAGATAATATATTAATTACGTAAAGTTAAAATTGTTATTTTGATGAACTATTTCACTTAACAATCGAAATTTTTCATACATCTTTCATGAATTATGATCAATAATAAGTATTATGATCGTATTTTTAAAAATTATAAGTTAATCGCGATAACGCAGCATTAATATTTCAATCCTCTTTCTTTCGTATATTATGCTTCAAAAAATGTTAACTACATAAATAGATTTATGAATATCAATAGTTTAATTCATCAAGTCAATATGACTTGTTATCCTTACCATAAAATTATACTATAAATAGCATATATTGAAGAAAAAGCAATCGATTCCATAGGATCGCTCTGACATTTTTTTTGTTTTTGTTTTCTTTGTTTTTTCTTCTTCCCCCCACCCCTTTTTCCCCTTTTTTCCTTTTTACGATTCATCTTATCTTTCAAACATAAGCAACAGCAGAAAATAATCTAAAATAATTATGATGCTAAAGTACACCAGCTAACTGAAATATTTGCAAAATGTTGTTCGTTATTTATTAAATAGTTTTATTGTTTTAATGAATTGTTCTTATTAAGATCAATAAATATGCATACATAACGGTGATAGATAGGTAAATATGGTGATAGATAGTAAAAATATATCTTAATAACGAGAGATCTAGTTTACTATGATTAAAATACTTTAAACTAAATAAGTCATAAGAATCTTATTTTTATAATTTTTTTAAAAAACTAATTAAATTATTACACTTTTGTAATATCGTTCTAATATCTAATTTCTTTAACACGAAAGAGAAAACATTAACTTTTATTAAATCATTTTTGTACATCATTTTTGTACATTATTTTTTTCACATTTTATATCATATACATATCTCTAAATACAAACGAATATTATAGGACATAATATTATATGACATAACAAGATATAAGAAAAATGTAAAATATAAATATAAAAATAAGAATAATAAATAATAAAAATATAAATATGAAATGAAAATAAGATATAAAAAAATAATTTTGATATTAAAATATATTAATTGATTGAAAAATACCTGCAAAATCTTGTTTAATATTGAACTTGTATTATTTTAACAAATCATTTGTCGTATATTTATCAAAATAAAGTTTATTAATATCTTTATGTAGATAATTAAGATAACATAGATAAACCTGCTCGATAAATGATACTCGATGAATATAGATATCTTAATAATTAAGTTTTTTTATAATTTCGGATCTGCTAATCGACAAAAATCTTATGTGATAATTTTGACATAATTTATAATATGAATATATATATATATATATAAAATCATATTCGTACAAAACTGAATTATCGAAACAATTAGACACATATTGGCATTATCTATGGGTGTAAAGAACAATGTTAATAAAAATATGGTAAATAAAAATTATATATATTTTTATATTTGATCTTTGATTGTTCATTATTACTTGTTAATTAACAAATAATATAATATACATGTATAACATAAAGAGTTTTTCATCGAAATTTTATATATTTAAAGTGACATTATTAACGAACTTTTTAC
The DNA here is from genome assembly GCA_020341155.1 of Eciton burchellii. Lineage (NCBI taxonomy): Eukaryota > Metazoa > Arthropoda > Insecta > Hymenoptera > Formicidae > Eciton > Eciton burchellii. The sequence goes on along the minus strand of JAHMML010000092.1, from coordinate 485,392 downwards.
ATGTAAATTTATGTAGCACTTGACGATAATATTCTTATGCATCATTCAAGACAGATATTTTCAGACAATTATACATTTAATGTCAAAATAACAAATACGATTATACGATTATATAAATATTATTATACAAAAGATTTAAACTATTAGCTCTTAAAAGAGTATTATTACTATTATAATTTTTTTATACCAATCTATATTATAATAATTATGATATATATTATCAATTATTAATTATTTAATTGAATAATTACTTATATTATATTTATTTTTTTTTATTTTTATTATTTTTTTATATCAATAAAAACGTGATTTGTGTTTTGTATATAACATAGAAGTTTTCGAATTAACTCATTTTTTTATTATTAAATTATATATGACAATTATTGTTATTACGACTTTTTTAATCATAAATCATTCTTTGAGATGCAGCAACATTAAAATTTCACAAGAATAAATTTACAAATATTTATGGAAAATCAAATTGAAAAGTGAAAATTACGAATTGCGAGACAGAAATAGAGCTTAAAATCAGAATTTGAAAGCTTGCAAAATTACGATTGATTTAATTGCTTTGACATTATTAAACATCTGTAATATAATATGCTTACTTTTTATCTTTTGATTACCATTTTCTAAATTCTATTTTTCACTGTAAAATTTAATATATAAACTTTGATATATACATATAGAATATTCAAAAAACATGACACCAAATTTTAAGAATACATAATGAAGATAAACCGAAAAGCCTCGAGCAATAATCATTCAAAAATTATGTATTTCCGAGTAAAAGGATTTTCTGTAATTATTAATAATAATAATAATAATAAATCTAGTAGATCTCTAATGTGTCCTCTATACATTTCAATATATATTTCAGCATATTTTCTCGTTGAAGATCGAGTATATTAAAAGATTTTTTAATTTTTTAAAAATTAAATTAAAAAGAATAATTGATTTTTGAGACATTGATTATTAAAATTTTTCGATTTGTTTTCACGAATATTACATATTTCTAAAATTTGATATTATTTTTTCTTTAACATCATATATATACTTAAAATATCAAGAATAGCAAAAATCTTTATATATGTAATCTTCAACCGATCTTGCGTTTCGATAACATAAAATTTACATACGACGCAAAATATAAAACTTACGAAAACACGTGGCATACTAAAAATGTTGAAAAAGGATATTGCAAGCATCTTATATAATATTTTTCAAGATATACATATAATAATTTAATTGTTCATATTGTTCCGATAATATATGAATTATATGTAAAAAGAAAAATATATCCAAAAAGATATCTATATATTTGTATTTAATATTATGCTTAATAATAAATCCAAATCCATATGAAATATTTTTATAGCTTTTTACAATTTACAATTAAAAATTTATATTACAATCTCATATGAAGCATAAATTTTTATTCAAAGATTTTTGATAATATACAGACATACACATTCTTACAAATTTTTTGAATAATTTAAATAGAGCAGGAAATAATCATTAATACAAAATTTTAATAGAAAAAAAGAATTAACACTTGCAAAAACTTATTAACAAATGTGTCGATATCTATATCTAAATGATATCGAAATGATATAGAAATGATATAAAAAAAATTAATTTATTAATTAAATAAAAATATATTTTCCAGTACGAGAGTTATCAGGTTATCAAGCTACTTAAAAAGTTAACTGGGAAATCTACATCTGCATGAATATTAAATTTCAAGCATGAATATTAATAGAAAATTATCTCAAAAATTCTCTTATTTTACATTTCGTTTTTTAATAACATTTTTACAAGAATGTTTCGTCATAAATATATATATTAGAAATACATAATATAAAATGTCATATATAATATTGCATTATATGTTTGTAGGAAAGTTTAGGAGGAAATTCACGAACAGCAATGTTAGGGACAATATCGCCGACTAATATTCACGTGGAGGAGACTTTAGCGACTCTTCGATATGCTTGTCAAGCTAGAGCTATAATCAATCGAATACGTATTAATGAAGATCCGCATGATCGATTGATTCGGTAAAGTATTTAAAATATAATTTCATATAATAATACTGTGATATAATATAATAAATTACTATGGATATAATAAAGAAAAATTATATAAGAAAACATATTTAAAATTGCTAAAATATGTTTCCATTGAAGTTGATCGGCAAAAGTTGCAATTGATAAAAATCGAGAACCGATGTGCTCGTTGGCTTGATATTTTTTAGTTTTTGCTATTGTTATAGTTTTAACGATATCTCACGAAAATTCTGAGAATGACTAAATCTTCTCAATAAAAATATAGTAATGAAAGATAGTAATGATTTGATAAATAATTTGCTAATGGATGAGGTTTGGACATTACATTATAATTAGAATAATAATATAATAGTAGCTTAAAAAATATTTTTCAAGTATCAAGTTCTGAATTTGGAAACTTATTGAATTCTAATTAGATAAAAAATCAATTTAAATACAAATTTAATAGCGAGATGTTCATTGATGAGAATAACTTTATTTTAGTACTAAACTATTCCTATTAGTGAATACTATTATCTTATAATTTTTTGCATCGGGAAATTTTTATTCTTTATTCTTTGAACATATTTCTAGAACATATTTCTAAAATTTCAAGTAATATCAAGGATTACTCCAGAAGTGTGCACTTAGAAGCACCGGAGGATTGTGTGAAAGTAAGTTCATTAATTTTAAATGTAATTTAAAAAATAATTTTATTGTTATCAATTATCTTAATATAAATAAAAAGCAATAATTCTAATTTAAAGTTTAAATGATGATCAAATCCTCCATGTTGGATAGAGTTGTACTTGTTTCAAATAAATGAAAGTTTTATGAAACAAGAGAAAGAGTATCAGAGTATATAGATTGTATATCGCAGACAGTTTCGGATAAATGAAAGCTTTATGAAGCAAAAAAAGAAATATTTGCATATCAGAATTTTGCATTTTTATGCATAATTCCATATGGAAGTGCATAATATAGTGCATATTGACTGGCAGGGAAGGAAAATGTAGGATTATCAAATTAGCCTATTTCTCAAAAAATATTGTGTTGATTATGTGTTGAATAATGGTTCTTGCGTGTGGAGAAGAAAGTTTCTATATCTATATACTTATGCATTAGCACTCTGCATTATACATAATTCCATGTAGAAGTGCATAATATAATGCATATTGATTGGAAGGAAATTGCGAGATTATTGAATTAATCTATTTCTTTTTAAAAAAAAATTGTGTTACGTGTTGAAGGATAGTTTTTGCATATAAAAAAAAATGTTTCGTATCTTTAAAGCAACTTGTTTAGAATATATTCATTCTTTTAACATTTGTTTCTTTTGTATTTTCTTCATAATTGAATTTTAAATTGTGATTTTTTATGAGATTAATTTTTTCACTGATATAAAGGCTCGTTCTTTTTTTTTCAAAAAACAAAAGTTTCGTTATTTTTGAAAGATGCTGACTTATTGTTGAGACTTGTTTTTTTTTGCTACAGCGCTGATGTTAATATGTTTTATTTTCCCAAATTTAATGTTTTTTTCATTATGTGAGTTATTTTTATCATTGATATATTGTTAACATCCTATATCAAGAAATTAATTAATGTATTTAAAAAATTATTATATTTTTTAAATGCCCAATAAAAATGTTGCAAAAATTCTTAACGATAAGATTTTCCAAATTATGCAGATGCAATAAACGAAAATATATTGTTTTCCAGGAATTATTAAATAAAATAGTTCTATAATTCTATAATTGCAAAAATTCTATAATTATAAAAAGTCCTTTAGTATTATTTTATTTGCAGTAAACTCAGTAACTTTATATATGTGAATATATAGATACTAAGATACTATATATATGAATATAAGATACTAAGAAAAAATATCGGTGGTATATAAAAAAAAGAAAATATTAAATATATGATAATATAATAGATGAATGTTTCTCTACGAATAGTTGCCGGTTGTCAGTTAGAAATGTTAAAACTTTTCATTTTTTCTACGAATAATGTATGCTTTATGAACAATGAATGTTATATAACCATTTTCTATATCATATGATTAAAAAAATCAAAGAAAATGAGTTTTGAATATAAATAAATAAAGGATTAAACAAAAAGTGTTAAGAAATATAAGTAAATAAAGGATTAAACAAAAATTGTTAAGAAATCCTTTTGAAATAATTTCTTCTGTTTTCCAAATATTTTGAAAACTAATATTATAATCTTATTACAATGAGTGTGAAAAAATTTATATTATCATTTATTTTCTTATTTGCTCAATTTCTTCAGAAAAAAGTGCATCTAAGCATATTTATATTCTTTTAAAAATATTTGATAACGAATATCAGATAAAATAATCTTGAAAGTTGGACAACAATCTAGAGAATTTAATGATTTTCTTAGAATTTCATAAAGAAGCTCACTATTGAAATAGTAAAAAAGAAATTTAAAGAGATATTTCTCTTTATCGGAAGAATTTATTAAATTTAATTAAATTATATTTTTATATAATATTATTTCATAATTTATATTAGTATATTAAATATATCAAAAATTAAGTGCAATACAAGATTTAATTAAATTAATTGAATTCTTATTTCTATTAATATTAATTTCAGTATTAATTTTAATATTAATTTCTGTGTTATGATGTATTAATGTATTGTATGAGCTATTAACTTATTTCTGTTTTTTAAAAACATCATGTTTTTATAATGAAATCATATATTTTTGTAACATCCATTTTTAACTTTTTTGTCTGTTTTTCTATTTATTTCACTTTTATCTATATTAAAAGATATTGCTATTTCAATTAACACATCGTAATATTAATTTTTTTAATAATTTATTTTGCAATTTATAAAACCGTGATTTATGATCACGACATAATCAATTAGCGAACTTATTCATGTAATTATTTTTGTTAAATATTCGAAGATTAATTAAAATATTGTGTAACATTTTGTAAAGATACTGATTGATTGTATTGACTATTCACATTAGCTTAATTTCTTCTGAACAAAACTGATATTTATTGGTTTTATTTTTATTTATCGGTACATTTCTCGTACAATTTAAACCGATAAAGGTATCAATATTGAAAGTAAAAAATATTGATTTCAGTAAAGATTGTTTAGAACAATCGGTTTTGCTGATCACATAATAAATTTGAGAGGCGTCTTTATATATTTTGAATATTTTATAATACACGCACGCGCGCGCGCACACATGTGCATATATATACATACATACATACATAATGCATACATATAATTTTATATTTTAACTTATTCGAATAGCGAATTAAAGGCTGAAGTTCTACGTTTACGTGGAGTACGCGAAGGATATGAAAAACAACTTGGAGTTATACCTCATCGCTTGCTTGATTGCATCGAACCAATACAATCTGATGGCGAAATCAAGCAGAAGCAAAAAGAAATCGATAAACTAAAGGATCAATTGAAGAAAACGGAAGAACAACTGGCTGCCACTCAGATGTAAGCAAAATATTTTGATAATTTTTCTGTGATTTCCCAAAATGAATATTTATAAAAAACAAACTAACAAAATTTAGTCTTTATTTTTAATATAAATTTTGCTTATATTAATTGTTAATCGAATGAATGAAAAATAAATAAATTTCGGGAATAATACCAAATTGTATACCAAATGCATAATATTACCAAATTGCAGGATTTTTATATGCCTCATAATAACAAATATAAATGTTCATCTTTAATAATTTTTTTAAATTTATTTTTCAATTTATTCTATATATTGTTTATTATTTATTGGAAAAGTTGCAGTAAAATTATTATTATAATAAAATATAAAATATATAAATTGAAATATATTAAAAAAATCTTTCAAAGATTATAGCAATATCATGAAATTGTTATCTGAGAGATATCATTAAATATTGTTTGGTATTATTAAATCTATATATGATTCATTGTTCATGATACATAATTATTTAGTTTGTCTCTCTAATACATACACTTATCTTAATCAGTATTTTAAAAAGGAAACATCTTAAGTGCTGTGACTACGATGAAGAATTTTTTAAAATTTGGATTTTAATAAATTTAGGGATTCAATGAACATTGAACTAATAAGACTTAATCGTTAGTTACGTATAATTACAGGAGTTGGAGTGAAAAGCTGCAGATAGCCGAAAAAAGGAAGAGCTCAGAGCTCAAATATTTACGTCGTTGCGGAATCGCCATTGAGATTGATTTTCATGAAAAAGATAAACAGCCTTGTCTCATAAATCTCGCGGCCGATTCAATGTTAACCGGTACACTTCTCTATCTCATACCTCCAGGTTTAGTTCGTATCGGGAAAGCTACTAGGCCCGAAATTAAAAAACTGGATATCATGTTGGACGGACCTCTCGTTAGAGAATTGCACTGGTTAGTCACGGATTGCGTGTTTGGTTTTTCATTTAATGCTTAAATAAAGGGGAAAGCAAAGGGAATGCATAAATGAATAATGGAAAAGATGTGTGCATGTGTATTGAAATATTTTTCCATAGCAATGACTTATATTTTATGGTGGATGTGAGGATTAATCGATTGGTTGATTGGTTGATTGGCACCTGCCTGCGTGCGTATATATGTTTATTATTGTTCTCTTGTATTTTCCTTTATTAGCATACATTACCTCGCTTAAAAATCTATTTCTTTTTTATAACGAATCTATATTATCAATTTTTGCTATAAAATTTGCTAATACCATTCATAGGAACACTAAACTAATTTTTGATAGTCTTCCCTTTATGCTGTGTGTGTGTGTGTGACATACGCAAAGAATTGTCGCAAAGAGTAATTTTGCTTACTACATAATATTTATATAATTGAAAATTCATTTTATTAAAAAAAAGGCGAAATATTTAAATGGCAACTATTTAAAAAAGTACGATTCTTATGTGCTATATAATATTTCTTAATTTTAATATTTTATCTATTATCATATATAATATAATAAAGAAAATATTCAGGAAATTCAGCATAGGACTATATCATCGACGTAATCAAGAAACTGTTAAAAGGAAAAAAGAATGTGAAACGCATTTTTTATCGATTTCATTATTAATTTCCTAAATATCTATGTTTCATGAATATATTTACATTATATATTTATAATATAATTCTATTCTTATAGTTTATTTTGCAATTTGTATTTATACTATATCCATTCTATAATTACTATAATTTTGTTATTAATAATATCAGTTATCATATTATAAATCATAAGATCAGCATATAATGAATCATGACTAGATAATGAATTATGACTAAATAATGTTATAATTAAAATAACATTATGTCTAAGATAATTCGCATATTATTGATAAACAATTATTTATTTGTATATACATTTTTATTATCTTTTAAATAATAATTGAAAAATTATATGAAAATTATGAAAATCATATAAAGTATATAATTATAAGAAATTATACATCATGATTAAAACATTATAATATTTAAATTATGTTTATTATCGTCAAGAGAAATGTGTACGCAAGATTATTGCAGCTTTTTTGTAACGAATGTATTAATGCATACGTTGTTGGTGAAAGCTAAAAATTACCTGAACAAATATAATTCAACATTTAATTTTCCGAATACTCAATTCCTAAATGCATGATTAACGTATTAAATTTTTTTTCCTTTGAATGTTACGACCCTGTATGTTATTATACTCATATGATGATCTATTATATCTATTCTTTTCTTGTTTAGCTCCATTGAAAATAACGGAGGGAAATTGATTTTAACACCCGAAATGGATGGGGATACGTACGTCAATGGCCAAGTAATGACAATAAACGATATATTGTTAAGATAGTAGCTTAGCTATAAAAAATTTTTTGTCAAATGAGATTTCATTATTTTTCAGATAGTGACCGGCAAGATTGTGCTCAAAAATGGCGATCGTTTAGTTATTGGCGGTAATCATTATTTTAAAGTATTAAATCCATATGAGGAGTCGTGCAATGTCAAACTCCCGCCGCAAGCAATAGACTTCGAGTTTGCACATCAAGAAATTCTCCGAATACAGGAAGAAAAGTATGTATGATTAAAATAAACATAATGAAAAAAACTGAAAAAATTTTTCGATATAAAATCTTAAAAGAAAAGAGAAAAGAAGGAAATACGATTAGTGTGTAATATTTATATTCTTATTAATTATTTTTCGATAACGATAGTAAAAAAACATTATTTATCTTATTAATGATTAATTAATTAATATAGAGATAAGCGTATTTATTTATCATTAAAAAGAATAGAAAAATTTAAAAAAAACAATGTTTGGCATTTTTTTATTATTTTTTTATTTAATATTATTATTTCCTTTATCATTAATGATAAATTCGCAATCATTATCGAACTGATTATTAATGACATACAAAAATATATTTACGCAAAAATAACACAAGTGCATCTTGATTGATCTTTTTCTGATCACAAAATATAACTATTATGCATGTTCTTATCATTTCTATATATATTAATTTTTTTAAAAATAGATTAAGAGCGGAGCTGGAGGAATCGAAACAGAAAGCGATAAAGGAATTGGAAAGCGCGAAACGTGAAGTGGAATTGCAACTCAGTTCACAAAAATCGACATATGAACGTGAAATTGAAGTTCTAGGTTCTACTGTAGAGGAACAAAAGCATGCACTCGAACAAATTAATCGTAAAAAGAAGGAATTGGAGCTGGAGAAAGAGTTACTCACTACAGAAGTGGAAACCAATAATAAAATAAAAAAAATACAATTGGAACAAAATCAGGCCAAATTGATGCCCTATAAATCAAATTTTCTACAAGAGCTCGAAAATATCCTAAATGAAAAAACTGCAGATGTCGAAAGCGCGTTGAAGAGTGAATTTACTGAGAAAACAATTACTGCTGGTGGAATCAGTCTACATGAAATGCAGATACTCGTCAAGGAAGCAACTCAACGATGTAAAGAAGCCGGATTTGATTATGTATGTTTGCATTATATTATATATACAAATCATTACACGATAAATTATGCAGTTGCTTTAAATATTTTTTAAAACTTGCTACTACTTGCTACTTTCTATTTTTGCAAAAATGCTACTTTCCATTTTTAGGAATTTGATCAACAGCAAATAATAGTAAAAAAGAATCTGCAACCTATAATCCGTATTCGAGATAAAACTTGCATGATAGAAACATTATGGCAACCGATAGACTTTCTAGATTGGATGGATCATTTAAGAAACTGCGATGTGGAAGACGCGATAAAAGAGCTACGGGTTTTTGATTACGACTGGGAATCTTACGAGATAAACGAGACAAAAGTATTCAAAGACTCGCCGAATAATAATCGAATTTCAATAAATATAACACCAGTGAAGAAGCAATTAAACGAGAGTATTAATCAATTTTCTATGGATACATCAATGTTAGAAGTAACATTGAACGATCAATCATCCGTGATGCATGATCAGCGGGATGATATGAATGCGTGTGTCACACAGATCGAAGTCGCTACGAAAACATTGAATAAGTTATGCTATCGATATCAATATCATGATAGTAAACCAATCGTGGAGTCGTTAGCTAAGATGCAAAATATTATCGAAACTTTGAAAAGCATATTACAGAGTAAAGATTCGAGTGAAAATGCAAGTATAAATTCAACGAGTAGCATTAATGATACTGTCATTGATATAACAAACAACACAAAAAACATCTTCCAGAACGAGAATGCAAAAGAATGCTCAATACAAAAAGATATCAAATCGGTAGATATCGTTGGCAATAGCGATATAGATAAAGCAATAACAAAGAAAGATGATATCAAAACTTGTTCAAGTCAAAACACGTCACCAAAAAATTCTAACATACAAAATAATGTTACGGTAGACGCGAAAATTATAAATTTTCAAAAGAATGTAAGGTTTATTGACAAAAAATGAAAAAATTGATTAAAAAATATAATTTATAATTATTTAGAAATTATTTTTAAACGAAGTTCCAACAATTTAAAAGAACATTTTTTGAAAAAGAAATTATTAATAATATTTTAATAATGACATGCTAAGTTATAATATATCAAATTTAAATTTACAAAGTATCCCATACATTAATTTTTATATTTTACCATTCCTTAAAATATGTTTTTAGATCATATGAAAATACAAGTTTTATTTTATTTCTCCGACTTTATTTTTATTCTAATGTTACTTATAAAACAAAATTACTTTCATTGTAATCTAATTAAGAAGCTTATATGTAACGGCAAAATATTATTTGTAATAAGGAATTTTATGCGTAATATATTTTAAGAGATTATATCCAGTTAAATATTAATACATTATGTGAATTGTATATTGTGTACGTAAGCTTTATAATGTTTATAAGGTTAGGTTTATATGTAAGGTTTATAATGTTATTATTAATTATTATTGCATATGCTAATAACCAAATTTTTAGTTATTAAATTTGAAACTTATTTTTTGTTAATTTAAGATCTGATTTGCTTTCCATGAAATTAAATTATAATACTTAAGACTGTAAATATAAAGACTGCGAAGATTTCGATAAGAATAAGATAAAGATATTCATAAACTTTAAGTGATAATAAATTTATATTAAAAAAATGATATATTAGTTATTAGAATTATTAGATTTAGCGATAAATTCGATCAATAGAACAAAAAATTTAATGATTCATCGTTAAAAAATAGATATATTAGTCAAAATAATCTTCGATATCGATATCAGGGTTTAATAAATCTTCTCCGTATATACTCAAGTCTAATTGATTAAGTATTAAGTTTTCACACATTTCTTCCAAGTTTGTTTCTCCGATAAGCACTGCACCTTGCATTTTATTGTCCTGTAGAATAACCTTAACATATTCTTGATCCTTTGTAATCCGTAAAAGAATTTCGTAATTATTGCCTAAAGTTTGCCCATTGTATAAACCGAGTAAGACAACTTTATAGTTGAAAAATTTAGTCACATGAGTGAAAAGTTCGAAACAAAAGTCTTGCAAAAATTCTTCATTTTTTAAATTCGAGACCATTGATTTTGCGACGTAACGACCCATCTGATGAGCTTGCGTCCAAAGTCTCATTTGGAACCAATGCTTTGCTTTCGGCCAATTCGTAGTACACACATCTCCAGCGGCATAAATATCCTTCTTCGAAGTCGCTAGTTTCCAATCTACTAATAATCCAGCATCTTTTCCCTTTCGAAGATCTTCTAATCCACAAATGTTGGAATTTGGAGTAACACCTGTTGCCGAAACAATGAGATCACATCCAATAATCTTACCGTTTGTTAATTGTGCATAAATTAGCCATTGCTTTGTAGGATCAAACTGTTTTCCTTCACTAGGAGAAAGCAACTTCACTATCTCGCATTCGTATTCAATATGCACGTTTGTAGAAAATGTACCAGTTATATCAAAATTGTTGTGCCAGTCTGGACCAAGAGCAGCTCCATTCTTAGTTGATGTACAATCTGACATTACTTGATATCTCATTCTTTTAATTGGTATATCTGCACCAATTTCTTCTGATGTATTAGACTTGGAAGATATTCTGTTCAGAAAGAATTCAGCGGCTCCAGCATCAACAAAGGTAGCGGAGATATGTTTATCCTTGATTACCCAGATCATCTCAACACCTTTGATCTCATGTACAATCTCAGTGGCGATTCCGCCATTACCAACGATTATGATTCTTCTGGCATTTTTAAGTTTGTTAGAAAATTGTGTTACTGATTCTGTGTCACGAATACCTATGATAAAATTATTATTTTCTGCTATCAATTTGGGTTTCGCGCCAGTACAAAGACATAATATCCTGAAACTTATCACTTTTCCATTCCTGGTTTCCACTAGCTTCTTAGCTGTATCAATCTTAACTACAGTATCATGAATAATACGTAACATCTTATGCTTTTCTTCTAAAGCTATTGCGTTTTTCTCCTCTACATCAAAATGCATTAAGGTTTTACCTAATGAAATTACATTCGTCACAGCTTTCACCAGAGGACTAGCAGTAATTAAAATTATGATTTCCTCTGATGTGAGAAAACTCAATTCTTCGGCGCAAGATACTCCAGCAATACCACCTCCTACTATCACAAATGTGGATTCCATCTTTTCTATATATTCTTTAGACTCATTCATATTTAATGATAAAGTATATATATTATACAATAAAAATAATTAAAAATTAATTATTCGCTGATTTCCACTCTGAATAGTCATATTTTCTTCTAGGAACATCAAATGTGATAGTCCCGTAATCCTTAGCTCTAGTTAAGGCAATTAAAAGCTCTTTGTATTTCTTTTGACAGATTCCTGTTTTTCTACAAATATATGAAAAATATATATATATAGATATACATAATTATAAAATATAAGTACAAATATATAATAGATGAATCTAAAAATAAATATAATATAATAGATGAATAAAAAATAAATATCAAAATTTAAACATATCGTAATAGTTAAAATTTATAACTTACGAGTAACTCAGAGTCTCTCCATTGTATTTGTTGATAAATTGTTTAAGTAACTTTACATTTCTATGATCAAGTATAAGATATTCATCTTTGCATATAGGACAAGGATTTCCCGTAGAAATTATACCTTGTCTCTAAATTATATTAAAAATGCATTAATTATGTCTATATTACAAATTGTCTATATTTTATATATATATATATATACAAGAGAAATTTGTATACATACTATACAAGTTTTTCGAGTTTTCCTAGGTGCAAATAATCCTTTGTGATTCCTTTTATATAGTTTCCACACCGGGTTATCACCATAAGTTTGTTTATATGCTGAATTTTATAACAATTAGATTTTTATAATATATATGATAGTAACATGTAAGTTCATGCATAAATTGCAATGATTAGACTGAATAATCTTATATAAAATATATTAAAAATTGTTTACCATCACTATCCATATATTTAATGCTCGTCTCTACAGAAATAATTGGTTGAAGTTTTTTGGAAACATTATTCTCTTTTTCTTTAATTATACTTTCTTCTTCTGTATTATCAGAGAAACGCGTATAAGAAAACGTGATAGCTCTTACAGAGTCAAACTATAAATGAATTAAATCTATAGAAAATATTAAATATAATCACTCCTGACTGTTGCGTTAAAAATCTACCTTATGAAATAAACTCGTTCGCATTAATACTCCTATTCGATATACAATATTTAAAATCGACATTTTGGATAAAGCAACTGCAAATAAATATCTATGATTATATGGTTTCGTACACAGGTTAACAGAATAGATAATGTCTATTTCTAACAATAAATATCACAAGTTATAATATAGTATAGTTAAAGTTATAGTATAAATTAATTATAAATAAACAAAATTACGAAATATAAATTACAAAGTTGTCAATATAACATGTGTAAGACTACATATACAACTTATAATGCAGCGATTATGCTACTTAAGAACAACTCATTTGACTCACGTGTCTAATCTATCAATATACGAAATATAGATGAAAAATGTGGTGCCATATCCAAATCACAATTTTGAGCGCGCGCGCGTGTAGTGATAAATCTTTATACAATGGGCTTAAGGAACTGCTTAGTTTTATAAAAGTCATTATTATAGTTATTTTATCGCAAAAAGGAATATTATTGTGTCACCCAGAAAGGAAAAAACAAAAAATATAAATATAAATAAGCTTTTAACTAAATAAATAAATAAAAATAAATAGAATTAACCAAATAAAATGAATAAAAAATTTATTAATATTTTGCATCTATTCCTGATTTACCATATGAATATTAACATGAGTTGCTAAAATAAGAAAAAAGACAAATATTTTTGGAAGAATATGAAAATAGCAAGCCTCAATATTATCAGCATATTTATTTATTTAAGATTAAGTTAACAAATATTTTTATAATATATCATAAATGTAATACTGACACATCATATATATAATACTTGTATAATATCTTATATGTAATATATCATTAATAGATTATTATTATAATTAATATACAAATATAAAAAATTTATGAGCTATCAATATTTTATATCTATATCTTATGCTATATGTTATGCTATATCAATATAGCATCCGAGGAAGAATATGTCAATCACATAATTTATTACATATATAGATATCATATAATAAAATTTATCACATTTAGAAACAGTAATGTTCCTAAATCTATGTCAATTTAGGTATTAGAAAAATCTTGAAATCAGAAACAAAGAGGGATCAATTTCAATTGAATTAGCTATCATTCAATTTTATTGAATTATCTATTATATTTTAATGAAAATAAAAAAAAATTAATGAAATATGAAAAAAATGAAAATGTTAATCTATATATTTAAGGACTAATAAAAAACATAATAATATATAGATATAACATAATATAGATATAGATATAGATATATATAGATATTTATTCTTTTTTATTATATATATGTGCAATTATATGATAAAAACATTTTCAACTATCTAATACTTTATCATGTCATTCATATAGTAGTTTATTATTCAATACATTCTATAAATCTGCAAATGATTATAAATTTGTAATATATAAATTTTTTATATTCTATTGCTTATGATATATGTATATTCTTATATATATATATTTATATATATATACATATTCATTTTAAGAATAATTTACATATTCTTTTTCAAATTCTATTTTATTATTTATTATCACAATTTCCTGAGTATATTCTTAGAAATGATATTAAATATTAAATATAGTATCGTTAATATCATAAATATTATAATAGCATAAATAGTTATGTGAATATTATAAGTACGCAATAATATTCATATTTATCTGTGAAGAAAAGCAACATATTCTTTAAGATAAGATTTTTTTTTACATACAAATAGTGATGATTAAACTTTTGAAATCATCTCGATTTTCAATACTGACTAAAAACTATTTAATATTAAAATATCCTCTCAATTACTTATACTTCAAAAATATAAACAAAACAATTCAGATATAAATTATCTAATATGAATCCTCGCCAACATATAGAACTATTAGTTGAATATCAATAGGTTATAAATCATATCAATCAAAATCTTTAATAAAATCGAATATATCCGAAGAACCGAAATTGGTCTAAGCATCTATAGTTCTTAACAAATCTCAAATTATACTTTTAAGATGTTCTGTTTATATTTCCATATTTCAATTCATATAGATATAACCTTCATTTTTTAATATATATATATAAATATACCATGCGCGCGCACAAAATATTTTTTCATCGAAATATAAAAATTCTTTTATATATAAAAATGTAAAAAATAAATAAATATTAATAAGTATGATGGAAAAAGATGTATCGCACAAACATATATTGAATTTAATAAAACATATTTTAACTTTATTATATTTTTCTAAATGTAATCAAAAATCTAAAAATTCACTAAAATTCACTAAAATTCACTAAAATTCACTAAAATTCACTAAAAATGATTTTGAGTAAATCCACGTATCAATAAAAATAACTATAAAAATCATCAGCCAATCATACACTTGCCATTATCAAAAATAGGAAGTTGATTGGCCATTATATTGAATAAAACTAGTCATCATATAGAGGAACCTATAGTATGCTACGTTATGAATTAAAAGATTTAATTAACTTGAAATAAAAAATAATATATTTATATTTAATGTCAATTGTTAAATTTATTCAGAAAGAAAATATTTTTATTAAAAAGTACGCAGATTAATGAAATCTAAAAATTCATTACGACTAGATAGTACTACAATTGACTTACATCATGGGAAGAAGCTACAACCATATATCAACTATTTCTGGTTTCGAAGAAAGCAGATTCTACGCAGTTAGGTAAAGATTGCTCGAGAATATTTGTATAACGTAGAAGCGAAATATTGAGCTAAAACGGGCGCAACAGTACGGTGATAGGTTCTAAACATTTCATTGCAGATGGTAAATTAACGACTAGTATAAGACGGATTTCGATGCGAGTATCGTGGCATTTCGATGCGCAGCAAGAATTTACAAACGGATAAGCAAGCGAGCTATAGAACCACATTATTATGTTCATAGAGAATGTTCCATTTCTTATGCACACGTGATATTTCTTTAGCATAAAAAGGATTTACTTTTAATCAGATGTGAGTGGCTTTTCTATTATTTTCTAATAAATAAACCGATCCAAAACCGAAAAAAGCGAAAGAAAAGAAAATAACAAAGATGAGATATCGGAGATATCGTAATTTCTAATGTTAAAAGTGATTTTAGATCGTTAGAGACTTGAAAATCTTTCTGATTAAAGTTTCACATCTCGCGTAACAGATAGCGTAACGGTCGGACATGATGGATGCTGAAGACCGTTTACAAGATAAATAATATTTTAAACAATTTGTGACCGTACGTGTACGTGAACATTTCTCGCGAGCGGAGAAAGTTCGCATATGACGAGTGCCAAAGCGGATATCAAAAGGAAGAAATATTTGGACAAGTTTATTCAAACAAGTGCTGAAAAACGGTAAAGTGTTCGTTCGGTTAGTTATATATAAGATATGTACCGAAATATATTCTCTGAAATATGTCTGAAATATCATTCCATAAGCATATTACATAAATAGAACAGCTACGTCACATAGTATGATGACAAAGCCTCTTTACGACCGTTAGTGGCTGGCGACATGTCCGTAGTTTTGATTGGTCAATTGTGCGAAACGTTGGGTGGGGCACGACTGCGCGTAGCAATTGCGCAGCAATTGCGCAGATTATTCTCGAACTAGTTTCTCCGAGAAGTGGAAAGATCGTTGAAAAGGATTTCAAATTTTCATTTACACACTAAAGCATTTTAACGAGCATCCGTTCCCCAGTCCATTTCGAATATTATTTTTCTAGAAAAAAAAATAATTGTTATAATTATATAACTTTAAATTACATAGAGGACAACCTGGTACGGAGATCTCTTAATCTGTCTGGGCGTCTCGGATTATTCGTCATAGCTCGATCGAAGTCGTGCATCATAATATTGAGATTGATATTGAGAAAAGTTAATAAAAAATCAGATCTAAATAACAATATAAATATTAATTTATGAAATTACGATCGAGACTGAAGTCGGAACTTCGAGAATTGTCCGTTGTTCAAGTTACTCTTAATTTTTTAATAAATAACAATATGGCGTGAAAAGTATCGTTGCTCACGCATATATAGTTATCTCATGTTCATTTATTGCAGGCATATCACGAAAAACTTAGGTCTGGACTCATGCTTTAAAACTTCTTAAAATATCAGTAAAATGGTGAGTAATATTTTCTTCATTATCAGGCTTCTATTTTTCGTAACGTATAATTTGACGACAATGGCGCCATCTGGATTAATGGTTGCGAAGGATCAATAACCTTTGATCTCGTGTTCCATTTTTACCATTACCAGACAATCTGCAATTTTCATTCTGTTTTTTACTTATCACAATATAATACATGCACATGATTCATACAAACAATATTGATATTTTTTATTTTGTATAATGATACATATTAATATGTTATTTTATGTTATATTTTATATTAATGTATGTATGTATATCTTAATTATATATTAACGTTTATCATATTAATATAATAATCGCGAAATTAGCATGTTGAGACACATAAATATATAGATAATTTATATATTTGCGTGAAAAAAAAACATGCAAGAAAAAATATAAGAAACTCAGAACCATTAGGCGGTATTAATTAATATGCCGTTTTTACTGATACGAGTTTTACAATTCTGAACTTTTATTAAGAAATTTGCATTTTATTTATTATTAAAGCTCCTTCAATATTTTAATAGCTTTAAAACATAAAAAGGATTTAATATTTTTAATATCTGTATCTTAAAATCTTCAAAATATATATTATGTTATTATTATTTTATTATTAATAAGATGATCATTAATCTATGATTATTGAAGTTTATCATTTTTCATAATGGAGTATAAAATGGATAAGTGAATGAGAAATAAATAATATGTCACTAGCTCATTTTGTAAAATTGTATAAATTATTTTTATATTAAGAGATTATTTTTTCTTTTTTGAAATCTCTTTTAATAATGAAATTTAAAAGTTAATTTCTTTAGTTAAGTTATTCCTAATATTATTTTTTTAATCTTTTTATTACTTCCTACTTATTTAATTGTTCTTTATAAATGATATTAGTATGTTTACTTAATAATATCTAATGTATGTTTAGATATTAGCAATATTATTTTCATTATAATATTAATCATTAATATATATAGATTTTGTTAATTTATATACTCATTTTTTTATTGTTCTAATATATTAATGTGAGAAAAGAGAAATTATTATATATTTATGAAATATGATTTATATAAGAAAGTATATTTTTAATTTTTCTATTATTATTTTATTTTATTATATTTATAATATATATGTTATTATTAAATCTTTTCTAAGTACACATTACTCTCTTATATATATATAATGTATATAATGATTGAAAAAAAATATTTTTTCATTTTAAATTGTATTTTCAGCCTCGTATAGATCCGCTATCTTTACTTAAATGCCTTAGCGTTTTGCTGGGTCCAACAGGAGGTATCAAGAGTACGGAAGAAGTTAACCGATTAGCTAGTTTAATGACGAAGTTCTCTAAAAAACTTGTCTCCAAGTGCATTTATATACAGATATTAAAAACTACAAATACAGATTTACTTAATCAGTAAGTAACTCAGATTTATACAAACAATATTGATATTTCTTATCTTAATAAAGATCTTGTATTGTATAACCTTTATTATATTAATATAATAATGGCGAAATAGCATGTTGAGACATACAGATATATAGATAATTTATATATTTGTATGAAAAAAATATGAAACATGCAAGAAAAAATATAAGAAACTCAGAACCATTAGACGATGTTAATTAATATGCCGTTTTTACTGATACGAGTTTCACAATTCTACACATTTCTTCAGAAATTTGTTGCATTTTATTTATTATTAAAGCTCTCAATATTTTAATAATTATCTAAGAATAGATAATTAAATTAAATTAATTCTTAAAATATCTTCTTAAGAAATCTTTGAAATATATAATTATTATATTATTAATAAAATTATTCATTAAATATGTATGATTACAGATTAGTGAAGTTTCTTTCTAATGATTTTTTAGAAAAATTATTTCATAAAATTAATTTTATTATAAATTTGATTATATAAATGGGATTTAATATGGACTTTTTGGAATTAGGCTTTTGAAAATCATGTTTATACATATAATAATTGTAAAATTTAGTCAATATAAATAAAAATCAGAAATATTGGATTGTAATGAAACTGTAACATTTTTTAGAAATTTCAAAATGTGTGTAAATATTTATTTAATTACATATTGTATTATTTAATTGCACTAGTATTTGCTATCTATAGCAGTTTTATGATTCAATTTTTCTGATCTTTTTTATAGAAAAATATTAAACTATTATTGCTATATTACTTTTGTTTTGATTCAATATAATGGAAATATAATATATTATTTAAACTTATGCAAAATAATTATTATAATAATTTCTATTTTTGCAGATTTATGCGTGCTGGAGGATGGAATCTTATTCACACATGGCTCACCGATGGCATTCTTGCCAAAAACTGGGCTCTTATAAAAGAACTCCTGGAACTTTTATTAATTTGTCCGGTAGATATTGAACGTCTAAAAAGTAACAATTGTCCAAAATTGATCAAAGGTTTGTCGAAAGAGGGTAGTCATCAAGGTGTACGGATGTTAGCTAGTCGCCTTGTTGAACAATGGTTAAAAATTGTAAAGGGAGAAGCAGCTCCAAATTCTGTGCCGACTCAGATTATGACAGTCTCTGTACAATCGAACACTACTCCGAGTAATGCAATTGTTCTTTCATCACAACAACATTACTCAGTGAATGCCCAGCAAATCGTGGAAGCTACCGATGCCGCAACCATTCAAGTACAAGATCTGAAGCTCGCGCAACAATGTACAGCAAATGCTCTAGTAAATCAAAGCCAACAAGATCAAGAAAAACAACAACAACCACAAGAGAGACTGCAATTGCAAACAGTACAATTGCAAGTTGTTGGTAAAGCCCAGCAAGTGCAATTACAACAGCAGACAGCACAACAGCAATGTAAGAAGCAATCTTTCGTCGTCGTGACGTCATCCTCACAATCGTCAATTCCTGTTTACAAAATTACCATACGAGATGGTAATCAAGTTCTCGCGAAAGTGGAGACGGATGCCACGAATATAAATAATGTTTTCAATACATCAGGAAATACGGAAGTTAATGAAAATTTCGTTACAGACACAACGCTTTCCGTGAAACAAGAAGTGAAGCAAAAAGCAGATATAGAAGAGGTAGGACGAAGTGACAGTGCGATTAGTGGTAAAGATTATACAATCGAAATTGGACAGTTGAATGACTCGGAACATATTTCCAGTGAAGTGAAACAGACTGTAATTAGTTCGAAGGATAGTCAAGATGCAGAAGGTGTTAAAATCAAGGATAATAAAGATTCTAGAGACATTGTTACTAGTGATAATAGTAAATCTAATGACAAGGAAAACAGGGATTCTCATACAAAAGACGAAAAAAAGTCTGGCAGTAGCGTCGATAAAAAAAGCAATAATTATCATCACAGTTCATCTTCATCATCTAAAAGTTCTAAGCATAGTACGAGTTCTAGTACACATCGCAGCAGTTCCAATTCTCACAAATCTAGTAGTCATCGCTCCAATAGTAATAGTAGTAGTAGTACTAATTCCAAGAGCTCCAGTAAAGACAGATCTTCCAAGGACAAGCATCACTCTAGTTTATCCAGTAAGCATAGTTCGAGTAAAACTAAATCTGAACGAGATAGAGAACGAGAAAAGGAAAGAGAAAAGCAGAAGAAGGATCAGGCGGAGAAGGATAAGGCAACTCTGGAGAAGGTGCAGGGTCAAGCATTAAGCTCCAAATTGGGCAAAATACCGAAGAAGCGAATAGAAGATGAAAAATTAGGTGATACAAGTGGAAGAAGACCATCGACTGAATCAAAAGATGGTTCAAAAGAAAACAAAGAAAAGACAGATTCGAAAAAGGATACTCTTACAACGAAGATCGAGAAGAAGAATATATCTATTTCTATTGAGAATAGGAAAAATACTCAAGATTCAATGATACGGCCAAAAACAGTTAAGACATTTAATTCGAAATTCAGATCTACTGGTCTAGAGGAGGAAGTGAAACTACCACCGCCTAGATCGAAGAAGTCGAACACTGTTGTCGATAAGAAAGTTCTACCTCCGAAATTTCCGTTGAAGAGGTCTTCGCCGTTGAGGGAAACCATTCCGCTAATAGAAAAACGAGCAAAGTTATCGCTGGATTTGCCAACGACGATAACAGTAGATGAGAAGAAAGGAGGAATCAAGCTGATACCACCAAAACCAAAACGTAAGTATATTGGTATCTTATTGAAAATTATGGCTAAAACTTCATTATTAAACTGTGAGATATCTAGAATAACTTTTTTTTTGGAACACTTATATTACATACTCTTCTTGATCTAGAATAGATATATAGAATTGCTAATGTCCTTTGATAAAGCAGTCTATAAATCCAATTAAAATTATCACATGTAATTTGTTAAATATTATATCTTATATTTTTATGTTAAATGCATATTTCAAGGGCATAAATTTCCTACGTGTTTTTTTGTTTTTAAGAAAAATTAATATTTCAAATAATATTTTAAGATTATAGCTTTTATTACGACAATGAGAACAAAATATACAAGTAGAATTTAATACATTTGTATTATTTACAATTATTAATTTATTATAAGAGAAATCGAAATTTTATTTTATATTACTATTATATACAAAATAAGGAAATATATACACACATATATATATGAGTTCAGCTATATTTCATTTTATTAATGAGTTTTTATATATGTTATACGTTTTTCTTAATTATATATTCTTATTTTTTGTTTATGTAATATAAATAATATTGATTATATATATAATACTAATCACATCTTCTCTCAATATCGTTTTATTATAATTTATATTATATATATATATCATATACACATATATACACATATATTATCTATCTCTAACATATTTACTTATTATATTATTTTCTTATTTATCCTATTTTTTATATACGCCTTGCTGGATATAAATTCTGTTGGTAGGATTATAAAAGTGATAAGAGACTGCTTAACTTTGCACATTGGCAAGCTATATGTATGATTCTTACTAACTTTGTAATATTGAGTTTGCAGATGGATGGTACCAGGAGAAACGCAAGCAGATTCAATACTTAGCGATATTTCATATATTTACATTTACATATTACGTACATTATCGACAATTTTTCTTTACAAATTTTGGTACATTGTCAAGTCCAGATATTTATTTTGGCTATGTATCATCTTTAATTCATTATTTCTTCCAGACATACCCCATAGCGTAATGCCTTTTAATAGTATACCTTCTCTACTTCCCCAAAATAATTATTATCGTCTCATAGAAGATATAATAAGCTGTGTAACGATTTATGCATCGTGCTGCATGGAGAATTAATGGCTATACGGATGCGGATTACATCAACAAAAATTCGCATCTGTTATTAGAAGAGCGAAGCCGTTAGGATCCTGCACTCGACTACGAACTTTTTCATATATTAAGAATCTTCGATAGCAGGTAATCTTCGACAAAGTTCATTCATTACGACACGTGAAACGCGATATTTTTCAATCGATATTCGTGCGATCAGGAAGTTCACATATATATGATTGTTCACTAAAGAAAACAAAACGCATAGTTTCTCGTTAAACAGAAATAAGACATTCGAATCAAACAAGTGTTTCGTACTCATTGATACACACACACACACACACACACACACACACACACACACAGAGAGAGAGAGAGAGAGGTGCGCGCGAACGACACAAACGCCGTTTTAATCTCAGATATGAGTGGCGCAAGGATACGAAGCCATCACGCAGGAATAATTCTAATCACTAGGTAAGGCAACACAAGTCTTGTTTGTCCGTATTTCTTCCCTTGTACATGTACACCCTTATTTAAACATTTCAATAAATTTATCAGAAATCTGGAATATTTAACTCTTGGGTGTCTGCTATATTGTACATCACGCTCGCTATTAGATGCTTTCTTGAAACGAAACAAATAATCGTGCATATCTTGGGGCCCATCCAGATTTCTATCCTCTCGTTAATATCAAATATTAAAACAAATACATTAAAACAAAGCATAATTTACATAAATTATTTTATCAGTTTCATTAATGCTGAAAGATTCTTACTTTCCAAATACATTGTTTTTAAGAAAGGACACAAGGCTTATTCTTTATTTTCACAAACAAGTCTATTGATGTTCCTGTAAATTTATTACAATCATAATAAATCATATTATCGTTATAAAATCATATTATCGTTTATTCTATTATAAAAAAATCATGAATATCTTTAAATCATGAAGCACTTTAACGAATATCGGCAAATCAGACGGTATTTTCATAATCACTATTTCATATGTACATGTCAAATGAAATGTGAAATATTGAGAGAATTGAGATTTGCGTGAGGCAAATGATTTCAAAAAATTCTTTTACGTACAGCAGAGAGGAGAGAGAGAGAGAGAGAGAGAGAGAGAGAGAGAGAGAGAGAGAGAGAGAGAGAGAGAGAGAGAGAGAGAGAGAGAGAGAGAGAGAGCGAGAGAGAGCGAGAGAGCGAGAGAGCGAAAGAGCGAAAGAGCGAAAGAGAAACAAAGAGAAAGAGAAAACGAAAATAAGAATAAGCAGGAGTATGAATGATTGTTGAGAAAAAGATGAGAGAAACTGGAGATGAATTAGGGAGAATGTGGTATATATAGAACACATGTTCTTTTTCGCTGACAGTGAGTGGTGCGTGGATCCTGTGGATTGAAAATAACGCGAGTAAATATGCACGAATTCTATGGCTGCGTACATTCAACGTCTTCGACGAAGAAGGCCTTTAAGGACCAGCCGAGGGCTCTTTTTGCAACATGTGATTCATCGGCTTGGCGAAGAGGCCTTTCTCTCTTTTCGATGCTAAAATTAAGAATCACAAAGATATCAATACCGAGATATAAAAAAAGAAAGTAAACAAGAATATAAAATAGAAATTGCAGGAATAATGCAAGCAATAAGCGAAAGAGAAGGGAAGGGGGGAAATAACGAAAGCAGCGCTCCAAAATTTGTAGCTTGAGCACATCGAATATTCTTTCGTATATTCCATGATCTTTATGGCCATGTTACGTACTTACGTAAAATCGATAGTAAAAGATCTCGCTAGTTGATTCATTTCGAATATTGATATCTTCGAGTTTTGCTTTAATATCGAAGCATCACTTGCAGAATATAGTATGGTATGCTATAATTGCATTATAATTGTAAAAATAAATTGTAACAATAATTGTAACAATAAATTTGGGAAGAGATTATATATACACACATATTGTGTGGTTGCGTACGCGTGTGCGCGCTCTTTAGCGATATCGTTTTATCATATGTTCAGGAACAATCTTATTTTCTTTTTTCTTTTTGAATAAACTTTTCTAGAATGTTAAACGCATGTTTCATCTATCCTACTGAAATATTTTTAACCGTATAGACAAAATTCTTCACGTATTTGTGCTCTTGCAACAAATTTCGGTGCGACAATATTCCGATTGCAATTATTCTTTAACGACTCTCAAGAAAACTGCAGAGATCATGTAAAATCTTGCTCTTCCGAAACTAAGATCTGATAAAATTTATGTCGAAATGGAAAAATGCTCATTATTAAAATGAGATTGCGAGAATCCAGTGATGATCGCCATGCATGATTCGATCATAGTCGGATTTTCGCTGTCGATCGTATGATGACGAATTCGAATAGAACCGCGCCTCGCACGACGTGCGATGCAAGGTCCGATGTTTTTACAATCGATCGTTTTTACGCCGCACACGTGGCTGTCGTCTCTGTATCGCCCATGGTAGGCATTTGTGCTTCTACCAGCACCTATTAACCGTTCGACGCACATCATCCCGTACCAACCCGCGAACTTGACACCTCACTTTGTGTGACGATGTCATATCGCACATGTGTGAAAGATTTATGAAAACAAACAGGATATCCTATCTGATGTTCCTTGCGCATATAATGCTTAATTGCATACATAAATTTTTACATTATTATATAATTTTGAAAAAGAATTTTTCAAACAGTTTTGATATAAAAGAATGTAGAAAAGATTTTAAGTAAATTATATATATAAAATAAAACTATACACACACACATATATACACAATTTTATTTGTTAGCTTTTTGTAATATAAAATATCTTTTAATCTTAAAAATCTTTTAAATAGAAATCTAAATAGTTTTAATCATAAAATTAATTTTTTTTAATTTACTGTTAGCTTTTATATATATGTCAATATATCCTTATTTTTCTGATGTCTAATAAAAAAGAAATAATTTTCGAACAATAAATGAAACATACAATAATTGTGCAACATCAGATAGAATATTTTGATATCCTCCAACATTCAGTATAATTTATATTGTTTATTGGATATATTGAATCGTTAAGATTAATATATGAATATATGAATAATCTAATAGTGAACTTCTGAAAACTGATATCATTTCGTAGGTAATATATTAAATTATAAATTAACATATGATCTTTCTTGCAGTATAAGATACAGATTTGCAGTACAAATCTTTAGTTGTAAAATATGATAAAATATTTTCCCATTGCCATTATAACTAAATAATCAAGATATCCATAATATTATGTTATTATAATATAACTAATTATTATATATAATTACATTAATTGCCTTACATAATTGAAAAAAAAGATAATATTTCGAATGCATATTTTTTAAAATATTCTTCTAATACATTCTAAATATTTTTCTAAAATGTAAAGTTTTTATATAGCTATTACAATCTCAGCATTTTATTTTCATTGCTATTAATTATTATTTATTAAAGTCAATTTTTTATATTTTTGACATCTATAAGAATATGTACATATATATACATTTATTATATATTTATTAAATATGTACGTATATATGTTCATAAGATTATTCAATACAAAGATTGTATTATGATGATTATATCGACAGACAAGTAATGATATGATTCTCGGATATTTGCTTATTATTAATTCGTCGAAGGATGGATGTAGGACAAGAATAATATAACTTGTAATATATATATATATATTTATGTATACTGAATTTTCCCAAGTTTCTCAGAGCAATGATCAGAAATAATTAAGCGTTTCATTACTTGTTATATTCTATAATGTTCGTGCATATACATGTACGTGCATAAGATCAAACGATAGATGTCATGTTTCTTTTATCATAAATTATCTCTTTATGGAAATAAAAGAAACCGTACAATGGAACCCGTATAAATCTTCCTTAACTTTTATTTTTCGATTTCATTATTATTTAAACGCGATGAAAGAAATGCAGATCCGAATATTGTTTCTATTTCAATAGTCTTGTACTTCGTGCTATTCGGTCAAGTATAGATCGTGTATTCTCTGTAATCAAATACTTACGAGACTTATAAAATGATTTATATAGATTTATATAAACTTATATAGATGATTTAATTACTTGAGATACATTTGAATTAATTCGAGTTCATTAAATTAAATATATAACTATAATTATAAAACATTCTGATATTTGATATTCTTATCTAGAGATCACTCAAACGTCTATTGTCTATGTAATTGCATTATATCTTAACGATGTAGTTTTAGTATTTAGTAACGATGTAGCTTTAGTAAAGAACTGTGTGTTGTTTTACATTCTCAAATGGAAAATAAAAAGGCAACTAACATATTTCGGGATATTACAGAATAAATCGATTTATAATATACAAGTCGAGGTATTATCTTATATTACATTAAAATCGATAAATTTAAAAAATAGATAGTTTTACATCACTTGTATTTCGAGATCTATTTATGGCTATTTATTATATATGAATATATTATTCATATGCATTGTTAATATGAATTAATTAGTCTTATATTAATCGTTTTATTAGAACAATGATTGCGGAGCTTATGCGTATAAATGACTATAAGCGTTTTTATTTTTAGATTCTTAAAATTAGCCTGCATTTATTTACAAGGAATGAAACAATATTCTTCTGCATTATTATGCTTTTCAATAATAACATTCGCTTACTCGTTCACACAAAAATATTATTTCTACAATATAAAAATATGAAGACTTTTACTATTTTTATTATTTTTACTATTCAATATTAAAATTTTCACTATCATCAAGCTAATTCAAATCAATTTTTAATAAAATATTTAATTTACATACAATTATTATTAAGCATATAATAAAGTTTTTTTATGCATTATGAATTTTCTGTTATGAATAAACATAATTGCAATTATTATAACTTTTTGTATAATTATGTAATTTCTAAGCAAAAGCAGGATAGATAAAGCAAGATTCGCTCTCACGAAGAGAAATAGTTCAAATTTTTTAATGTATATTATAATATTATGAAAATCTGCTATTTTACTATTTATTGTACTTTTAAATATTTAATGTGTTAATAGCTAATGTATTATCTGACATAACGAAAGTACTTATATAATTATCTTATATCTATTTTTTATTCTAATATTGCATTGTTACATTGTTACATCCAAAATAATAGTCTTAATGAGTATTATAAATTCGTATGATAAATTTGTTAAAAATAAAATTTAAAGAGTCCTATATTAATTTTTTCGTAAGAAAGCATTTTGAAAGACTGAAATATTAATTACAATGCACTATTATATTTAAAAGAATTTTTTTCTAAGAAAAAAATGCTAAATTTGAATAAAAGGCATATTAATCACAAATATATAAAAATCCGATTATGGAATTAAATATATTTTTAACTTATTCGGCACACGAACAACCGGATACATACATGTATGAAAGTTCATTAAATTTACTAATTTAAACTATTTTTTACAGGGTTTATGTATATGTGGAATAATATTAATGCTGATAGTTTTATTTAAACATTATTTTCTAATGCATGAAAAATCCGAATTCATTGATGTAAAAATTGATTTTATTTGCAGCTGCTGAAAAATGGAAGCGATTAAATTTTTAATTTTCTTATATAATTTTCATTCAAAATAATTTTTATTTCTTGTTTTTCAGGTGTATATTCTGTTAATGAGATCATCGATAATCATTGATTGTCAAGATTTTATATTAAGATTTCTTACAGAACATGTCTTTTAAAAATTTTATTCGTTTACAAAACACAAGTCAAATAATATAACACTATTATAATCTGGATATATAACAACCTGATAATATATATATATATATAATCATATTTAATATAGGAATTATTTATTATAAAATTAGAATGTTTTCTAATTTTCAGATGTTTCAGGATTACAAAAGTGAATTCAACATAAAAATATAATATAATATAAATTCAACAAAAATTTATATTATCTGCTAGCTTTGAATTCACTTGCGAAAGTATATTTAAAAAACGGATTGATCATATATGAATAATAATAAAATATTCCATTCTTTTTTAGCATGATTTTTTCAATACATTCAATTCTGCTATTACATTTTATAAATTATTATTTTATTTCAGTTTTTATCAAATAATTGTTAATACACGTTATACGCGATAATATTTTGAACAATTTGTATAGTAATAAAATATGTATATAAAATTAAACAAACGGAACTTTTGTTTTCAGCAATGGTATTGCAAGAGAGCGATATGTTCATGGATGCCCTCACTGCGTCTACCAAGAGCAAAGAACCGAGGAAACGTAAGCGTAGAACCTCGCTAACTAAGGATGGGTCTACAGAAGCTAAGAAACAGGAGATCATTACCAACGATAATCGCGAGAGTACACCACCACCTTCTTCACCCTCAAATGTCGAAGAGAGATCGGCAATTGCTCTTAAACCTAATTTTAAAGTAATGCAAATTTTAAAAGTGCAAAAGATTATATTATATATGCTATTAAGAGAAAAAAAAGATATTGATTTATTTCAGATTGATCATTTCTATCTGTTCATTTTTATTCTGAAATATCATATCATATATATGCAGTTAATTTCTTTCTCTCTCTATCTCTATCTCTCTCTCTTGTGCATGTGTGCGTGCGTACATGCGGTGCGTGCGTACATGCATGCGTACGTGCATGCGTGCGCGCAACAAAATAAAGTGCAAAATATATCAAACTATAACTATATATCAAACTATATATCAAAATATATAACTATACGTATAATCTGTTAATAACATATTCCGAAAATGATTTCGGAAGTTATCGAATGATATTTTACTAAAGATAAAAATTTTTATATCAAAATGTTGACGGTATAATAGTTTTTGAATGAAAAGTTTAAAGCTAATTGTATTTAAAATTGCATACTGCGACATATATGATTTTAAATGTATTTTCAAAATACCTCAAAATTTACTGATCAATATTGAATTCGACATCTTTATCTTATATAAAAAGATACTTATCCGTTTTCCTACTATCGCTGCACTACTGTATGATATGTCGTTTTTAAATAACCATTTTTAAACTTCCATAACATAATAGGTTACATAATTAGAATTAGCTAACTTCAAATGTTTTCTAAAAACTACCATGCTCCGACATTTTGTTGTTAGACGTTTTGTTTTTATATGATATTATTACAGATACTATTAATAGATGATGTACTGTTGTTTAGAAAATTTAGATATATGATTCAAATATATATAAAAATAAAATATATGTGCATATTTAATATGTACAGTATAGCATACATTATATATATATTTTTAATATTTCTTTAAAATAACTATTTTAATTTAACTGAATTTGAAACCCTCAATTTCAATTCAATTTGAATTTTTTTAACTTAAACTTTCACTAATTCAATATAAATGTAAGAAAATCATATATAGGACAAATGAAAGAAATAAAATAAAACCGAGAAAGTTCGATTAAAGAATTTCGTTTAATATAATTAAAGATAGCATTTAACAAGAGCAATAACATGTTTCCTCGAATGCGCTAATTCGACATTATATACTATTTTGGCAATAATAAAAAAAACAATCATAGGCAAAAACTTCTCGCATATCAAAGAATTGCTAATACTCTGTTCTGGTATAGTTTCCATAAGGAATAAAAACAATTGTTGACATTGGTCGATAATCGGTCGTTCATTTTTTATGTATGCCTCTCTAAAGCTGTAGATTATATACACAACTATGTTAACAATTTTTTGGCTATATAAATTATAATTGATATTATATTAAAACAAAATTGATGTAAAGAGAAAGAACGAGAGACAGAGAGAGAGGGAAAGAATATTTGATTATTTTATTTGTATATGTTTCTTATTAATCAATATTAATGAATAATCAAAAATTTATTGTTCACAGTTTTATCAAGATACCTTAGTCATAGACGAAGAAAAAAATCAAACAGAAAAAGAAAATAGCGAAGAGGATTTAAAAAAAGATAAAGATCAAGTTTTTGATGACGAAAAGGATAATAGAGATGATGATGACATCGGAAATAATAGTAAATATTTTGATTTATTAATTGAATACAATAGAATCAATATATTTTTTGGAAAATATGTATTATATAAATAACATTAGATTTTTTCATGTAAAATGGAAATTAATGCCTACATATCCACATGTGCACATATATAATATACATGTCCACGTGCATATAATTAAATCTAAAATAAAATCTAAAATTTGCGCAAATTTTAGAACTTTTTAATATCTCGTTATATATTACAATCTAATATCTGAATTTAAGATAATAGCTCGAGAAAAAGTATTAATTATTTATTTTAATAAATAATAAATAATATATCTAATAAAATTTTCTTTCCAAAAATTATATATTTATATACATTTATCTACATCTTTTTTGCAAAAAACATCCGATAATATACAATAATGATATATAGTAATAATATGTAGTAATAATATACAATAATATACAAATATATGCTATTGCTTAGATATTCATATGTTATATTATTTTTTGTGTACATTTATTTATTTATTTATTATATATGAAAAATTAATATATGCATTCTTATTTAATCTATGTATAAATGAACGTGGATACGTATATATCGTATGTTATCAATATATATATCGTATATATATATATCAATATATATTTATGTCGTATTAATATATTATTATTATTATCATTATTATTATTTATTATTATTATTATTATTATTCAAGCATCTTTATGTGTATATCATAAATATTTTACATGTGCTATTATAGCAGAATAAAACATTTTCTGTAACAAAACATTCTTCTTTTTTAGCACCAACACTTGAAGATGTAGAAGACACGAAAGACTCTGAATCACCAGAAGATACATCTTCAATAGTTTCAGATTCATTAAAAAAAGATAATGTTGGTTCTTATTCTGAAATACGCTATATAGATGGACTTAGAAGTGTTTTGTTACTTCAGAAACGTAAAGGGCCAAAAAAGGTTTTAAAATGGAAGACAGATCTAGAATCTATACGGTACTTTGAATTAGATGAAACAGAGAGGGTTAATGTGACGAAGACATTCACCGATATGAAGCAAATGGAAAAACAAAACGAGAGGGAAGCATTCCAAATGGCCAGAAAATTAAGTATGTATAATAAAATAATATATAGTTTTCATCTGTTTTTCATTCTTCTTGGAGATAATATTCGATATCATTATTCGATATCATTACTCAAGAATCCTCAAGTAGTCTATAATTGGAGGATTCTGCTTGATAATCCATTAAAGTTAAATTCATTTCTTTCTTATGCGTATTTTTATTTACTTTATATCGTAATTGTGTATCTATTTATATGATATAATAATTTCGATTATTTTTTCAATGATTAAATATTCACTATTTATTTTTTAAGTACATTATAGATCTATATTCAATTGTTTTTTTCGTCATAAATATATAGAAATAAATATAAATAATGTGTTAGATAATGAAGATCTAATGGAAGAGAGAACACGATGGAAATCTTTGATTCCTATTGATCTGCCGCCTCTGATAATAGAACCTGGGAAGGATAGTAAAGAAAAGGATATTCAATACGCTCGCGAGAAGGGCATTCTCCAAGCACTTTACTTCAATCGAAGCATGTATGTTACGCTTAATGATACTGATTTTTGTATATGTATATCGTTCATATATTCATGTTAAATGATTTAATTAATCTTGCTCATTTATTTCAATCAATTATATTTTTTTTCACTTCCTTTATAAATCATACTAATGATTTAATGGTATCAAATTTTATCGAACATATCGGTTAAAATAAATAATTAGATTTATGCAATTAAATTATTATTTATTAAATTAAATTTGATCATATTAAGTTATTTATGTCATTTATATTGCATTATATATATGTCATATATATTGTGGAAAAACTATATAGAAAATTAAAAATTTACGAAATGCGCTTTTATATTTAAATCTTTTCGAACTTTCAATCAGCAAAGTTTTTAATCATAAATTTTACTGAATTATAGGATTCCGGATTCCGCAGCTGAACCTGGTGAAGAACGACATCATATAATAACCGAGCCTAAGATAATACCATTAGATGATCTTACCGGCAGTAAGGAAACTGAGAAAGATCTCACGTTAATACAATGGCCAGAACCTAAACCACAACTGACGCCACAACCGCCGTCTGTGACAACGTTCCATTATCCGACAACATTCCCGCATAATCAGCAATCTATGATGACACCTATGGGACCGCAACCAACAATGAATCCCATGCCACAAATGCCTCAACAGATGATGGGTCCTGCGCATATGGCTTCTATAACTCAACAAATGGCAGGACCTAGTGGCGGTGGTGGTTGGAGAACGGGCGACGGCAAAGTTCTCGTTCCGGATGTTGGCATGAATCCAATGGCGAATATGCCAGGAAGATTTAATCAGGGATTGGAAGGTGCACCTATGGTACCACCTGGCATGATGGGACCACCCCCCATGTACAATCAGCAAGAAGGTTACGGCATGATGTGCCCAGAGGACATGGGATTCAACAATATGAATCCCAATAACTTCCAAGGTCCACCAATGTATGGACCCGGTCCTAATTTTCCAGGACCCAGAGGAGCCCCACCTATGCACAATCGGGGCAGAGGTGGGCCTGGTTGGAGATACAGAGGTGGTGGACCTAATAGAGGTGGTGGTTGGAGAGGTGGCGGTGGCGGTTGGCGAGGAAGCGGTAAACAACCACCAGTATGCAGGCAGTTCTCGAAAAACGGTTATTGCCAAGTTGGTGACAAATGTCAGTATCTTCATCCTGGTGTAAATTGTCCGCCATTCTGAATCTGATTAAGAATATATTAAGAATATAATTTTCAAGTAAAATATATCTTGAGATAGAGAGAGAGAGATAGATATAGAGAGAGAGAGAGAGAGAGAGAGAGAGAGAGAGAGAGAGAGAGAGAGAGAGAGAGAGAGAGAGAGAGAGAGAGAGAAGTACGATTGGCATATAATGTGCATATAATGATCTTCCTCTTGATGATATATTGATAATGACAAGTGACAATTTGAAGAAAAATCTAAATACGAGTTTAAATATTGAAAAGTCTAAAAACTGCTAAGTCCATAATGTGCAATTTTTATATAAAGATGCTGCATGAATATATTATAGATTATTTAATAATTCATGATATTTAATATTAATATTATTTAATAATTTACATGCTCTTTGAAGTTTTGTAAAAGTTTTGTATAAAAAATTTTGTAAATATAAAATTAAAATATTTTAATTCAAAATGCAGTGTAAGATATTTTTGTCTTATTCATTGAATTTATTAATAATTCAAAACATTAGCTATCTCGGATGTGGAGCAATTAATAATACATTTCTAAATAACGCAAAAATTTAGAGATAACTAAAAGATAAAGCTTATTTTTTGTTTTACATTTATATTATATGTTACAAATTCCATAAAATTGAATTACAACACAGTGTTATTTTTAACGTCTTTCTTTTATGTTTATATCTTTCGAACATTGCAAACAATTACTGAGATAGTTGTACGCACCATATCTTCTTTTAAAAATGCGATTGTGAGAATTGTATATAGTTATTCATTAAAAAATTTAATATATATGTTTGGTAAAGAATAGTCATATTCTAATAAGCAAATAGAGTTCAGTCAATTGAACAGAAAAGTCCTATATTAATTAATCGAAATTCGCAAATCAAAGTGTATCTTTGTTGATTTGATAAACAGTAGGGGTATTTTAGAAATAGACACCAACCATATCTGCATTAGCAATGCATTTAAAAGAAGAAAAAGGCAAGACAAGAGGAAAGATAATGCATTACTGTCATTCTTTTCTAATATTTTATAATAGATCATTGTGTTTAGATCACTCTGTTTACTGCCTTAACGTAGTTTATCTTTTATTATTGTAAAGTTATTATTGTCACAAAATGGGAATATAGAAACAGAAAATATAGGATTTTTCTGTTCAGTTTATTAAGTTTTTGTTTATAAGCCTATTCTTTGGCTATTCTTCGTTAGACATATATATATATATATATATATATATATATATATATATATGTGATATAATTAATTACTTTGTATCATACTTCTTGAAATTTATCAAGAAACAAGTTTTATGTTGTATATTATTTATATAGCTTTATACAATAAAGAACAACAGGATTCTGATATGGAAATGATAATAATAGAAATTAATAATAATGTCTAATAGTAATATAAATATCTAAACTTTAAAAGCAAGTTTAGATCTTTACATATATATAATTTTTATGTTCAAAATTTTTGTAAATATCGTATTTCGCATATGTGTAAATGAATAATTCTAATAATGATAGACTATTAGATTTAACTGATTATGATATTACAATAGATATAAATACAAATACAAATACAAATTAGTTTAATTTGTTAATCAAAAATAGAATTATTTAATACGAATCATATATGTCCTTTGAAAATAAGAGGAATTGTAAGCTATCCAATACTGAATTTTCAATGTATAAAATCATGTAATAGTAATCATGTAATTCTTTGTAGTTGAATCATTATTATGATAATATTATGACTCGAATTTTATTACTATGTAAGATAGTTGTATATAGTTGATTGTTACGTTTATGTGTAACATCGATTGTTGTATAAATGCCACTTAATGAAAATATACCAATTACTAATATTTTTAAAAATTGTTTTGGTTTTATAAATTATTCTTTATATGATATATTTTATGATATAGTGAAATTACATGTGTGAAATATTTCATAATATGTTGAAATTACATATCTAAAATATTTCATACTGAAACATAAAGTGGATTTCATCTACGTTATGTATTTTCTTCTTTTAAATATTTAAACTATGATTTACAATTATGATAAATTAAAACTGTTTTGTATTCTATGACTATATTGTATGTAACATGTATTATATATACTATACAAGTTACACACACATATATACATTTTAAGTAAAAGATGCCGAAAAATGTAATAAAAGATCATTTAACATAAATTAAATTTCACTATTAAATATAATAGAATATGGAATCATGAAATAACAAGAAATGATACTATAAGAATTAATTGGATATTAACAAATATCCATAATTGATCCATAATAGATTGTGCAAAAGATCTTCTTAAATGTCAATTGTACAAATCGTCAAATATAAATTTATTTAAATTGCTGAGGTGGAGGTCCAAATATGCTGCCACTCTGTTTACTTGCAGTTCTGGATGGTGCAAAACCAAGCATTTTTTGGATATTCTAAAAATATACATATACATATAATCTTGTGTATATATACATACATGTACATATTAAAAATTTATACATAATATATATTTATTTAAAATGATAAATTCAATTTACCTGTCTAATACTCATAGTACATAATATGTATAAAAATATAAATGAACATTCTGTATAATCATCGCCTGGAAGATTCCTATGTGATAAACCCTGTATCCAACTAATTGGAACAAATGGTAGTCTAGCAACAACACGGCCATCAAATATATTATTGAACATACTCAAAAGTGCTGTAAATGCAAAACCAATGGCAAACATTGACTTCATTTTCACAAGAGATAAATCTCGATTGTTATTTTTTAATCTCTCTTCTTCTCGCTCAATCTTCTTTTTCTGTTGTTTATCCAATGAATCACCATGGGCTTCTTTCCGTTTTTCCACTAGTAGATAATAGCATTTTACATATATATAATATCTTTAATGTTTGTTATAAAGATATAATATTTAAATATATAAAAATATTTTAAAGCTTACACTTTTTACTCTGTTTTTCAACTTCAGTTTTCAACTTTTGGTATTTCTCAGTTCTATATACCATTAACCATGTTAATCCTAATGTGTATAAAATGTATATGTATATAAATATAATATATATGTATGTATAAAATTATGTAACTATAATTATATATATATACTATGAAATATGTTTTTATGTGCTTTCTATAAAATTTAACAACGTATTAATTAATACCTATTATTTTACTTATTATTTTACCTTCGCCTAATAATGCTGTGCATATGCTAATAAACACGATTAGAATTGTGTCTGCCCACATATTCACTGAAATAAACTTTCTATGTATATCCGAAATTCATAAAATACCATTAATTATTCTTCGAGATTAAAAATTGTCGCAATCAAGAGTTAATCAGAAATGACTATTATTTGACCTTATTTTACTGAATTATATGTGTTATTTGATTGGAATCTATAGAGATATTCGATACTAGCACCACTTACGGATTATATACATTTTATGAACTCTGTAGGTAAACGAGTAAATACTTAGACTAATAGGAAATATAAAGCTTTCTAATAGTCTTTAGACAAACTAATATATAATTAATACAAAGTAATTTCAAAATAAATTATAATAATATTGAATTATAACAAAAGCATAGCGCTGTTTATTTCTTATTTTTTTATGAAATAAATGGAAAATCTTAGTAAAATAAAATCATGAAATTATCACAAAGATAGCAAATAATAGAGTAGCAAAATGATACATATCTAATTGAATAAATATTTACATGTATATATAATAATCTTCTTGATATTTCACCAGAAAAATGCTACAAATATTTTTGTTACAATAATTATACTTTTCAATAATCAACAAGATGTGAAATAAATACAGAATATTTATTTGAAACAAGTTGAGAACAATTTGAAGAGTTAAAATGAAAATCCATTCATTTCTCATAGTTACGATTCGGAGAGTTAATACAATAATATATTAATAATTGGTTTGTTTGAAATTAATTTTTAAAAATTAAATTGCAAAATCAATTTTATACGTACTTCAAATTTTTTATAAAGTATTAACCAAATATATTTTCTCAAAGAAATAACAAGAAATAATGATACGAGATAAAATCTTCGATTTTTAATTTGATAAAATTTATTTATAATATAAATAATTGTATATATTTTGTGCAATATTCATAATCTATTCTTATTAAAATAATTTGAAGATCGTCTTTCGCTGCAAGAAATCTAGTAGAAAACGCCGTAGATGATATATACAATAGATATTCAACATGATCGATTTGTAGACAACATAATTTTTTGTCGTTTAGAAATAATTATAATTCAATAATATTAATAATATCAAAAGACATAACGGGTTACAATGATATTCTTTTAATATTACAATTCATTGATGAAACGTTCAATAACCATAGGTATGTATTTTAATATATTATTTTAATATAAACGATGTCCATTGAATAGTAGTGTAATTGAATTCGGTCTTTGTGATCTATACGTGCTAATATATATTTTGACTGTATACTTAGATAATATATTCTGATTGAATTTTTCGAATGTTTATTAGCATTGATAATGAAAACTAAGCAGTCTTGAAATATTAATGAAGCTTTCTTATTAATAAAATATAATACATAAGTATTTTAACATTATGTTTAAGATGATTTTAATGTAAAAATGAATGGTATAATATATAATTATTTTTAAAAAATTTTCCAATAATATCGAAAGATTTTAGACTATATTATACATATCATATCATATACATATACAAGAAATAAAATGATGTTAATAATTTGTTCTTATTCTAGGATTTTTTAAAATATAATTTTGAAATATCTAACAAAATAAAAATAAATATCTTAAATAACTAATGAAAAAGCATTATTAATATCTAGTTATATTTAAAATGATTTTATTATAAAAATAGACAATAAATATCGCTTTGTAGGATGTATATATAAATATATTAGATGCTTTTGATTATTATAAAAAATTTGTTTAGTTAATATATGTGTAATTTTTGTAATTTTTTAATATACAATATTTATAAGCTTTCATTGCATATTATTGTTATTTCATTTCAGATAATATTGTTATATGAAATTGATTTCGAGTAATAATGGATTTATTTAGATTCTTACAAATTTATTAAAAAGAAAATATTACTATTCGAACTACTATTCTAACTATTTTAAAGTATAAGCTCTTGTTATTTTTAATCAAAATTCTTTTATTTCAGAATTTATGTTCTATTGATATCTATCATCTTTAGTCATCTTTTAGTAATTTTAGCATATTTTTTCAGCTATAATATTATCGTCATATGTCTCATGTTTCATAATTTCGATTTCGAAAATAGCGATGGAAAATCCAATAATAGCAAAGATGCACTTTTTCAATATCATTTTTGATTGAACTATGAAAATACGATTAATTTATAGATAACAAATTTTTATATTGCTGTTATTAATATTAGACAATCTTATTAACAAAAAAATTAAATTAAAGAATTTCGATAAATCATAATCAACATCATTTAAAATATATATTCTATTAATCTTTTATATAATAATAAAATAAATTATTTGACAATTTTTTTTCTTAAATTTGGAATCCTAAATATAATACAATTATATATATAATCTTATGTGTAACTTAAATATAATATAATAAATAAATATAATGTGAAATCTAAAGTAATATATCTTAAAAATTATTTTTAAGGAGAAAAATAAAGAAATAAAATTTATATTAAAAACATATTTTTGCAACAGAATTTTTAATTTCTTTTTACAAAATCTTGGAAAAAATAAATATTATTTCATCATCTTAATGATAAAATAATATACATGAACTACAAAAGATTTAACTTAAAAATAATCTTTATATTATCCAATTAATATTTTCTTTGATATTTACACATATTATACTAATATATCTTCCGCATTTTTGCATTCAGTATTTATCATCGTAGATGCTGTTCTGATTTCTCATTTTTATCATTATTGCGATATTTCCAATAATAATTGCATCTGCTATGAGTTTGGTCATGATGTTCATATCTACGTGATTTATTATACCAAGGATCCATAATTGGTAGTTTTTTTGATTCTTGCATTTTAATATTCATGAAACTGCTATCTTTTTCTGTGTAACGATCTTTAAATTCCTCTTCACATTCTTCCAAAAATCTTTTTTGTTCTTTTGTTAAAATAGTATCTGTCATATTGCAATGTTAATGAATCTTCTAGAGATGCTAGCTTCTAAAGATTCTAATCTGCTGTTCCCTGCTTTCTGTTCTAAATTATAGAGAATTAATAATTAATTAAAATATAACTAATATATAATGTATGAGATTATAAATATGGGAATATTTTATTATCGTAAAATGTAATGAATTATAAAAAATATATTGTTAGGATTTGATATTTTCACGTAATTATATATTTACTAACAAATATTTTGTTATATTGTTATATTTGTAACAAATTTGTCATTTATAATTAAATATCTATATTTTATTGTTCATAGGAAGTAAATAAATATCGTAATCATTTTATATACATACGCACTATATATGCTAATATATATAGTATATATATTGATATATATGCTCAGACTTTGGATATCGCTGTTGTAATATTTGCTATTTGTCAATCAACACCGGTTCGAGTAAATCAATTTCATTCGTACGATCAATGCTTGGATATGAATTCGATTAATGAATAATACTCTCGTATTGAGCTTCACTCGGTTTTTATATGTACATTATTTACACTAAATATAAAAAAGTGTTCGTTCATGAAACATCAGTCCATCGTATACGAGATCCACTATATGCTAAGCTGCGATATCTGGCATTCATTTTGTTTTGTTCCAAATATGAATTGTGTTCTAGTAACAATCGAGATCCTCGTACGCAATAATCTCTGTAAACAAAAATACAAATAGATATTATTCAGCTCACTCTATTTGTTCTTTAACCGATATTAGTGCTTGTTGCTAGTCACACTCCTATTCCATGCCCATCGATACTGTTTCTCTGAACTAGGCTTGAAGGTGGCAGAAATCCGAACATACGTAAAATCATGAACAGTAATAATTTTTGTAGTTAAAAGATGCAGCAATACTTTATTACACAATGTAATTTAATTAGGGAATATCACATATATAGCTAATTAATATCTAATATTTCTGGATAAGCAAAACTTTGATTGACTATCGTGATATTCTCCAGCTAATTTGGCAATTATACTAGATTCATATTGCATTCTATGTTCGATATACAATATCCGATATCTAATAGGATAATTTGTTTTCTAGAGATCCTGCTCAGAAATATTTTGATCTCTGGCTAGAGAAAACGATCTGTCCTTTGATCCTATGATTTTGATTTACTATCAAATGTCATAGTCAGATATCGAACAAATTGTGAAAATATATTAGTCTTATATGTAAAAGTTGTAACAATATATACTTTTATTTTTATTTAGTGTATATTTTAAAGAATATATTTTAAATTATAAAATTTGATTGATATATATCTCAGATTTTATATAATAAAGAAGATAAAAATAATTTTTCGAAATAATGCTTTTTCGAGAAGAACTTTATATCTGATTAGATGATTACTATGTTCAGGTATACTCAAAGTATACCAAAATCTATGTCCAAATGTATATAGATATAAACAATATATAAACACTATAAACAATTGCGAATATTTATTTAATATTGATTGACAAGTAAACGCGCGATATTTTTCTTTGATATATTACATAATTGAATACATAATATATGCTCTATATATAAGAACATGTCATGAATATAGAAAATACTATATATGGAATACTGAATATGGAAAGACTATATTAGTTAATTATACCTTAAAAAATATATAAAATAGCGCAACGAAATATTTTTATATTTATTGTTATAATTAGTACTATGAACCTCATTAATATATTTACAGGAATCAGTATCAGTAACTTATACAAAATGTCCAATAATAATATTGCTAAAATAGGATGGATTCAATAGAAGCGAAAAGTCTTATATGGTTTTGCGATTTTCAATAACAAAACAAGTCTCAAAACAAATCAATTAATGACTTTTTTATTATTGTAAAGATCACAAAACAGATTCTTTATGTCAATCTATTTCATATCAGCGTTATCAAGATTATTTTATATATATATATATATATATATATATATATATATCGTATATATACAATCTGTACAAAGGCGAATATATCTAAATAGTCGAAGTTAATCGAAGTGCCCAACTCTCTTATTGTAATTTCAGTTTCTTCTTCTCTGCTGATATCGGGAGCACAGCAGATGACGAATATCCAAAATAATTGTATATAGTGTGGTGATAGTGTCATCGCAAGAGTGAATCAAAATATATATTGAAATATACATATAATTATTATTTATTATAATTCAATATTTATTCGTAGCGTATATCATTCGAATCGTTTCGTCAGCATGACAGAGAATCTTGCAGCAAAATTATCTTCACTTTTACCGGAAAATGCTAATACAGGTAATTTAAACTTATTTCTTCATTATAGAAAATAGATAATATATATTATTGATATCTTAATCATTCTTTATAAAAATTATGTTTTATATGTTAATTTATATACATAAAAATATTTAGAAATATTGTGTATATATGTATCTGTG
Source organism: Eciton burchellii (assembly GCA_020341155.1). NCBI lineage: Eukaryota > Metazoa > Arthropoda > Insecta > Hymenoptera > Formicidae > Eciton > Eciton burchellii. Next base: position 443,103 of record JAHMML010000092.1, on the reverse strand, counting down.
ATATTTAAAATAAAATGCTGTGAGAAATTTATAACATAATCAACATAATTATTATTGTAATTAATACAATAATTACAATAATATTGTAAAATACATTAAAATATTATTACATAACATTTTGAATGAAAAAATTTATCTTTTTATTTATCTTAGCTGAGCAATGGAAATTATTAGGACAGGAGAAGGGTGGATCGATACTCATTGGATGGACAGAGGAAAAAAGGATAAACGATAGATGTATATTATGTACCGTAATTAGTAATTACGATCAGTAATAATAAATTACAGATAAAGAGTATAAAAATAATGTTTTCTTTTCTTTATACAAATATATTTAATTATATTTAATTTTACTTTAATTATGGATTTAGATATTATATCGTTTTTTGGAAGTATTAAACATTGTGCAAGCTAGAGTCATACAGTCACAATCAAAGTCACATATTAATAGGATGTATAATAAAGCAAAAAATCGTTCAAAAACAATAGATTTTTCTGATAAACAATTTACGGATAATGATGATATGATTAATAAAGGGGATTTCTATAGAGTATTTATATTTGAATTAATGACTGAAAATAAGATGGTACATAATCTAAAGATAGAGAAATCTAAACAAATAAGAATATAGTTTCTATATAGAGAAAAGGAACAGCATAATATGTATAAATCTCTTGTATTGATACATCATGAATGTAAGTAAAATTTATTAATATTTGTACATTACCTATTTGTAAATTAACAGTTATTTATATTGTATTTATCTTAATAAATATCTCTTTCTCTTTTTTTGACGTTTTCTAATTTTTTGACGTTTTCTTTTTTTAATTTTAATATTACATATCCGTTCATGAAAATAAGATTAGAATATATACCAAGTTAAGAATGGGATGGGAAACATAAAGCAGAATATATATAATTCAAAGAAGTATTGATTCTACTTCAATTATAATCAATATCTTGTTTAATTTATATATTTTAAGGTATTTTAATATATACTGCTCAACTTGAGACATTTTTGAATAACTTGAAATTGATAAAGGAATTGAAATTCGAAGTACTTGTAAAAACATGTATATAGGCACAATGGGGTATGATTAACCAGGTTCTCTATCATATACATCATCGACAGATTTCTGCAAAATATAGTTACTGAAGTAAAGGTGATAATGGAAACAATTGCAAGTCTTCTAAGCCCATGCTCAGTGGTCTCCAATTTCATGATGATTTATTCTATGAAACAGTGATAAGTACAATGTTTAAAAGAAAAAAAATAATGGAAATCATTGTTTAAACACATTGCATTGCATATATTTGTAATATGACTTACCAATGATTAACATACATAAAGCAATCTAATGAAAATAATAAATTTAATTTCGATATAAATATCTCTATATATGTGTACTAATAAAATATTGCAAATGCTTGACATCATATTAATGTAGGAACAAATTTATTATATATCTATCTTGATGGAATTGTTAAGTATGATGGGTTTTCGACGCCTCAGGTTAATGAAACAATAAGAAACTCTATTTGTTCTTGCAAAGATACAACGCAAAGATATCTCGATAGACTAAGTTGATTCCACAACCTTCGCCGTTCGCGACTTTACTCTATCACACATTGTTTTTCACATTCTGTTTCGTTTTTCGCATATTATCTCACACTGACTCCCACTCTCGCATACTCTGACTCGTCTTTGCTACCCTCGTCCTTTATATGTCCAAAAATGATGCTACATTTCAGAATTGTCGGCTAATCGCTACACATCATCATGAATCATATCGTCTCGCGAGCTTCCGGGCGTCAACAGTTTTTCCGGCGATTGTTCTGGATGCAAACATTCGCTTGTGCGCGTCGGCCTCTTTGATTACATGCCTTTGATATATGCTGCCACCAATAATTCCTTTCTTTTATACTACATTAATGTTTCTATTTTTTCAGTTAAATATCCCATTAAATTTACCACAATTGTAGTATAAACGGAAAAGAACCGTTGGTAATGACATGTGTATGGGTTCTGGCATATGTCCGAGGTATGAGTGGTATCAAGTACGGTCAGGATTTATGGTCGAAGATGACAATGCGAGCGGGCATGTGTTTAGAAAGTTGCGTCTAGGACAAAGAGCAATTGCGAGGAAAACCTTTGGCACGTGGGACGATATGATTCGTCCAGACCGAATAATCACATGTGACGATTGGCCGACAACCCTGAAGTGGGACGCCGCTTTTCAGTATATAAGAGACGGACTACAGACTACGAGACAGACAGACGAACAGACGAATAGACGCTACAGAGTCAATCGGCCTATCGATAAGAATTGTATCGGTGAAGCAGAATAAAGATCTTGTTCCTTTAGTTGTGGAACTTACGAGGATGATGTTACATCTCTCCGAGTATATGATTGTTCTCTAGATTTAATAATGATGTCGGATTCTAAAAGAATAGTTTGTGTTTATCATTATTATCTTTATCGACAGCTATGTACAGCCATGCTCAACTCCTTAAATCTAACACAGTACATTTCGCATATTCGGTGACATTGTGTGATTCATTGCGTTATACCGGGTATGCCATGGTCACGTGTCAAATTAATGCGACCGATGCCATCTATGAGAATCATCATATGCTAGTTCTTGTTCCAGAATTGTTTACACATCTTCTTGAGATTGGTATAAATCATAACCTTGCTGCCATATTTTGTGTAATCCGTTACCGATCCCATCTAGTGTTTCTTATTTGGTACCTTTGTTCAATTTAGACAACAGCAAAAGAACAAAAAAGAATTTCCTCTACAATAATTCAGACTTGAAAATCAATTATTCGAATGGGAATGGATTAGTTACAAATTTCATTACAAATATATTGACGATAGATTTGCCTACTATGAATCTTGTGCAATTAACGCTTACTACGGATTTTCTCGTTGAAGTTTTTCGCAAAGAGATCTTGCTCGTTTAAGGTTCGTTTAAGAATATTTCATTATTTCTTCTATCATAAAAATGACATGGAAGTTATCATAGAATTGGTATCCATTATAGCGGAGAAGCCGCATTCGTTGGATATCGTTTCATGCAAGAGATACTTATAGGCAATTCTTATGCTTTAATACAAAAGAATCTTGCGGATACTATTTCTTTATTATCTCTATTATCTGTTATCACTATTGAAAATTACATGACTTTCGATATAAAGATGAATGATTTTGATATCACATTGAGTCATGAAAAACTCTGGAACACGGTAATGTTGCTTTCACTGCAACAAAGGTTCGTTCCTTATCGTAGCGATCTATGAATCAGATTGTGAGATCAACTAAGTAGAAATGATAATAATAAACTGAGATTTAAACCTACCCATATTGCAGAAAAATTGCTAGTATCTTTAGCTTTTTATCAAGAAGCGTTATCAAGATGTAGTTCCAATGTACAGGGTTGTTTTGTTTTGTTTTTTAACTCTACATAACAGAATGCATGCATATATATTAATAAAATATTAAAATAATACAAATTTAACCTGCTACTTGCTTATATATTATTCTATAAATTTAGAATATATGTTTTATTTGTATTATATATTATTTAATATATGTATTTAATATATGTATTTTTTAATAAAATATTCATAAATATTAAAATTTTATTAATTTTAGTATTAATTAGTATTAAAAGTTTAGTATTAAAATTTTTAATTAAAATATTAAATGTATTTTTAAATTATTTTTAATATATCTTTTTGCAAAAACAATTATAAAAACATATTTAAACAATGTATGATGACATTACAGATTTGTTGCAGTATCATTTGGGGACTTGATGGGTAATCGAAACATCAAACTAGTTTCAGGCTTGCCATTTAATGAAGTAGAAAGTTGCACTACTTCGAAACAAAAACATATTGTATCAGTTAATTTGCAAGAACTTTCAATGTGTCTTTTAAAAAATAGTACACGTACATCAATACACACGCGAAGTTCATGTACTCCATTACATGTTCATGGCATGGCCACGAGATATATAGCTGCGCAATTAGAAACTTCACGCATACTATGTTAAATACTTTGCAGAGTAACTGTCGATTCAAGAATTGAACAAGAACGTGGTTTTAATCTCATGTATGATATAATTTCTGTTTATATGTTAAACTGCCATGTTCATTGAATCCTATACTAGATCATGTTTATAATCGTATAAAATAATAAGTTTCAATAACGCATATTGAAATGTTTGAAGAAAAAGTTATTTATTTTCACTCATGATCTGCTAATAAAATTGAATAAAATGATCGTATATATCCATCATACGGTAATTCTCGATGAAATATATGTGTCATTTGCAAATATATGTATCATATATATGACATACAAAATATAACAACATGGTAATCAATATCATATTATTAAAATCATAATTAAAATCATATTAAATATTGATATGATTTAATATTATAAATATTAATTAATATTATATTAATATTATTTAAAAATATGTGATAATTCTTATATTTTAAAAATTCGTTGCTATATCACATAGAAATCATATAAAAATCATATAGAGATTAATTTATTTGATGTACGAAAAGTACATACAAGAATCTTTCGACCAAATCTTTCGACCAAAAGCGCTAGCCAAGGCCAGTTAGAATATCGATGGGGCACTTACTCGCACTGTTAAGGATTTTGTATGTGTCATCTTTGGTTTTTGGAAAGTTTTCGACATAAACAACTTATATCGAAGCTTACCTCGAGTATGAGTCACGAAGCTAAGGGATTAAATCGCAACTGTTGCCGAAACAAAGAAAGATCGTTATCGTTCGCTTATAACAAGCAACAAAGGATTAATGTCTTCAGTGTCTTGGGAGAAGCCAAAATCGGTCACACATTTGTTACTTAGATAGAGCGAGTATCCAGATTGTTAAGTTGTTAAATTGTTAAGTTGTTTGACGATTAAAGGAGATTGTTTTGTTTTCTACGACTCTCATTTTTACTGAACATTTTCGAATCGGCAATAAATAAATATTTAAACGGTGTTACGCGAAATATCGAAAGCGCGCTAACACGCACAATTCACATGATGTGCAATAGGCTTTTGAGCTTTTGCGGAAATCTTCTCATTCGCCCAAGATTTCCGTATCTGTGTTACGAATCTGTGTTACATTCAGAGATGCAATGTGACACCTGAGCTTTGTACACATTGCGTGGTGTGATACCTATTAGACCAGATATCATCCAACCAAGCGGTTTTTTGAGCCGTGGATGTGCTGAACAAACTCTGACGCCTAACCTAAGGAAGATCGCCTAACAACAGCGATCCATATAAATCAGCTCCGATTAGCAAATGAATCGGTTCTTGACTCGCTGAATTCGGACTTCGGCTGAATTCCGCCAGTGTAAGATTGCGTAAGTATGACCATGACTTGAGAGGCCGAACTTGCGAGGCTGCATATGACATAATGCCCTTAAAAACGTACGCCGTTAACGAAAACATTGGTCCAGATTTAGTCTAAGGAGCCAGTCTGAGCGAAAACTTCGCCCTCGTATGGCCAGTATAGTTTTCTCCAAAGTAACGTATTTGGAGATCGGTATGTTATTCGTTCGCAAAGTCTGACAGAGAGATAAAACTGTCGAACCTTGATCGAGTAACGCGCGAACTTTAACACAGCGGCCTTCCGCGATGTAAAGATCTATCGGTGCGGTAGCTAGAAGTATGTACGCGGCACTTCTGTTCGCGCGGTTTGAACATTTGCGACCGTAGCATTTCCGACAGCGGAAGAAGCGTTTGAGACCATTTGCGTTTTTGAATCGTCGGTATCTGACTTCTGGTTGACAGTTAAGTATGCGAGATGTAATAACGAGTGATGCATGCGACGACAATGCATACATCGCGACTTGGGCATTTCGGTAGAAAATGATCCGATTGTAAACAATTGAAATAAACTTGCTTTTCCCTAGCAAAAATACTGCGTTGCCCGATCGATAATGATAGAAATTTCTTGCATTTTGGAAAGCTATACGAGCCAGTACAATTGACGCATTTTAAAACTGATACGCTATTAAATGAGGAACAGAATTTATTTCGCGAATTGTCGGTATTAGATTCATCCATAGAATCCAAAAGTCCGCGAATACAAAAACGCAGAAATGCGTTTATTTCTTGGTACGAGGCATATTCTTTGGTACCGCCACGTTTCCATTCCGTTCGTGTTTTTGAGCTAAATTTCTCTGAGATAATATATACTAAGAAATAATCCCATTGACTGATGAGATATTCGAGATTTGCAATGCTGCGAGCGCGGCTTATACTGTATCTCGCAGTTTTTTTAACTTGGTAACTCTTTAATTTGTTCCTCGGCAAGCTGGCGAATGAATGAATCTACGTATGTATTAACGCTCATCATATTCTGTCATCAACATCTTCCACGCAGAGATATAATTATCAAGAGAAATTTGCAATGTATTGATCAACAAGCGGCATCACCGGTAATGCTCGACTTTAAATAGTGGAACTTTAATATATTCGACATCACGTCATTAGAATCGACAAGAGATTCCAAAGTATGGCGGAGATTTTCTCATTTGGAAAATTCAAAAATTTCGGAAGTGCAATACGCGGGCAGTTTTAACAAGGGCGATTTCGTTTTGTCGCGAAATGTAAAGGCAATACCACTGTCTCATGCAGAACTTTCCGCTTTTACAAAATTGCTCATCGCATCCTGAAGTTGATCCGCAATTTCGTTATAGGCATCCTTGGCAGCAAGGAATTCGTTTTGAAGAAAGTAAGATAGCTTCTTTCTGTCCTCAGCTATTGTCGCAAGGGTCAACCCTAATATAGTGTTGAACCTTCTCCTAAAGCGTTTTTAAATCAGACAGATGTCTTTTTGTTTTTTAAAGCGTGACGCTTGCTTTTGGAAGCTTCATATTAATGATGACGCATTTGATCATATCGATTGTATTGGTCTGTTCCACAAGAAGTCTACGCAAATCTTCAGATATGATCGTCGCACATAAACTCGAAGAATAGTCTCAAAACTGGAGAATGATGGATTCCAGATAAACTGGCAGATTCGTGTATATATCGTGGCAGACACTACGAGGAAGCGCTGCGACATGTGTGATCAGCGTGGGTTACAAGAAATGCTGGACTATATCGACAGTGTTCTTTGGATTGAGTACTTCAGCTCGGAAATTGCATGTAGAGTGCGTGTCAACGCAATGCATTAGGCACCGACGTTACTTTTTGTTACGCGTATGCAACAGCGAAAAGACGTCGCGACACAAATCGAGGCTGAATGTTTTGTGAATTCGGTATTACATTTCCAAACTCCGAGTATCGAAAGATTTCCCAGGAGCGCGTACTGTAGCACGTGATCCTCACATGAGATCCGAGTTCGAGAAAGAAAGCGATAGCGGTACGAACTTGGCTTCTGATCCAGCTCATGGTGATCCTGGCAATGTACGCTTACTTGGCCACAACACCAGAAATAATCCTTTATATTTAACTGTTTGTTACACCAACCACGTACTGATATATTCGAATATCAGGTATCCGGCTCGAAGGACTAAAAACTATGTTAACACGCCTTCGATGTTTCGCGCAACACCGTTTATATATTTATTTATTCTCGATTCGAGAGAATATGTTCAGTGAGGATGAGAGCCATTAGAAAACAAAACAAAAATCCTTTAATTGTCAAACAACTTGACAGTTATAATATCTGAATACCCGCTCTAATTAAATAACAAACAATAACATGTGCAATCATTGTTTCTGGCTTCTCGCAAGCACTGAAGACACTAATCTTCTTTCACTTTTGTTGCTTGTTATAAACGAACAATCTTTCTTTATTTCGGCAACGGTTGCGACTTGATCCTTTGGCTTTGTGACTCATACTCGAGATAAGCTTCGATATAAGCTGTTTACGTCAAAAACATTCCAAAACCAAAGACAATGCATATGAAATCCTTAACAATATTGTTTAGTAATCTTCATTTGCAGCATAATTATTAATATATATTCAGGATTTCTCGATATTATTTTATCTATAAACGAATTTCGACTGCATGATCTGTAGTAATAGTTGAATATTTTATTAATCAAAAATGATATTTCTATTTACTAATATTGCATGTAGGCACAGGTTTCCTTATAGAAGCAATTGCACTTATGGTTGCATCAGATGCGATGCTCGAGATTTATTTTAAACATGTTTGCGGGTTGTTTGAAATTGCTAGGTAAAGCAATAAACATAACAATAAGAAAAGTAAGAGAATAAGATAAGTATTTTGTTTTTCAATATCTGTTAGATAAAAAGCAAGTATTTTGATATAAAATTTATTTTGATATAAAAGAGTATGTCAAATATTGAAGATAAAAGTCTTGAGTTTTGTTATAAAATATTTTTAAATTTTTCACGTTTTACAAAGCATTTTATCTAATTATTTTAATAATTATCTCCGTTTTTAGTGCTTTCTTCAATGTTGGTAGCATATAAATATTCTTATTGTATTAGGATCCAAAATTAACAATATTGTCTGCTAATTTTAAATTTGTTCTATGTTAAATTTGTTCTTATTTTATGATATTTTTGTCCTATATAAATTAATACTCAATAATTAAATTATTTTCGCAGTTATCATATTGAGATGCAATGAAGATTTAAATATTATAAGATATTAATTTGCAAAAAGAGAAATTACTTTATAAAGGTATAATTTGTATCATAGATGTTCGAAAAGCTATGCAGTTGGTATCTATACTATAATATACATATGATATATATATATATATATATATATATATATATATATATGATATGATATATATATATATAATAGCATATTTTTATTTCTAAACATTTGCCAAATATATAATATCGAGATTTGAGATTATATTTTCTTACAGTTTCTGATAATATTCAGAATAATTGCTTTAAGCCTTAATATTTTACCAGTATCATTTAGTATCCATAAAATTATTTTTATAAATTTTTTATTTATAAAATTGTAATTAATAATTGTTTATAATTTAAAAATTAATGTGAGATTGTTTTTAAATAGCATTTTGCATTATTCCGCTGTCATTAATAATAATTAAAATTTTCTATCAGAAATTTTCGTGATACATGATGAAATCAATTAAATTAAGTTTCAAAAAGCTAACGATTTATTGAGACTGATATACTTGCAGGTCTTTCAGGTTACGTCATTAAAATATATCATTGAAGAATTTTTCATATTTATGTTAATTATCTTTCTGTGTATTTTATATATGCTTTTAACCCATTTATTTGGATGAGAAATTACAGATCATTATAACCATATATTTATTATAATGTAAAAAATATTAATAATACATATAACATATATTTCTACATATTATGATTTTACAAAATTTAGTATAACGAGATTTATATATATAAAATTTGTGTGCCTGCTCTCTCTCTCTCTCTCTCTCTCTCTCTCTCTCTCTCTGTCTCTTTCTTTCTCTTTCTCTCTGTAAAAAATGTATGTAACTGTGTGTAATATCTGTAAAAAATAAATCTTTTATGCTTTTCAGTTTATATATCATCGATCGTTTTTTTATTTATGTTGCAAACAATAAAATATCTGTAGCATTATCTTATTTCATCACTTATGATAGTGCTATGGTTTTATTATAAATCTTAATTCCCTCATCAGTGCGCTGTCCTATGCAGATAGTGACGACGAATAAGTCAAGTTTCTTTTTCTTTTATGTCTCGTATACACATATTAGATGTATTTATGTTATGAAGCACAAATAATTATTCAATATAATATATCTATTAAATTATTTAATACATACTTCTATGCATATGTGCCCATTAATGATTTACATTCATTTGCAATAATTCGGAATAATTATTTACATATGTATACAATTGCTTAAATAAGGATATTGACTATATTTGGTTATATTTCTCTATATTTACATACTTTTATCTTTTTGAATCTTAATAATGTGTACTCAAACTCATTGTAATATGTAATGCTCAAACTTATATATATTTTAAAATTACTTCAAAGAAAAAAACATGCGATAATGAAAGTTGATAATTGAAAAATATTTACTTTAATATTTCTATAAATATATTCTTATGAGAAAGAACATTTATGAAATATCCTTCAGCATTAAATCGATTATTTAGCAATTGTATCAAAGAAACGAACATTTCATTATCAATATTTTAATTTCTGCTATGCTATTATATACACTTTTCTATAATTCTAAGAAAATTAACGTAAATTATAAAATAATATACAATTTATGTTAATCTATACAATTATATTAACAAAAATATATGACATTTGTAACAGTTTCATTGATGATAATGACAATAAGCACATTTTTTTCCATTTGAATTTCCTATCTGAGTCGTGAATGAAGCAATAGAAAACAATAGAAAGAAAATAATAATAAACAGATAATGAAAATTAAGGATCGATATTTTAAAGTTAATCGCATGCTTTTAGTAACAATTGGATTGTCGCCTTATCAGAAATCAAAATTTGTTCGATTTCTTAGTTTCTTTGTTTCTTTGTTATTTGTTTCTTTGATATTCTGATAACTTCTATTGTATTCTAAGTAATGTCTATTATATTCATGTTTTTCTAAACATTAATTTATATACTTATTGCACACATACAATATCTGAAATATTTCCTATATTAACTGAATTACTTGATAAACGATAATTTATTTCTCAAATTATTTGATTTTCAAATATCAATAGAATATTTAAGAATATTTAATAAACAAAGATTTCTGATAAATTATGATGATGTAATTAATAAATTATTGAATGAAATAATTATTAAAGAAAAAAATCTATCTTGTATTTAGGCGAGCATGTATATATATACATAATATATACATAATATTTTTCGCAAGAGATTACACATATATATATTACACATTACACACACACACATATATATATGTGTAATCTCTTGCGAAAAATATTATGATATTCTATTAAAATATTACATTTCATATTTATAGTTTACAATATTTCTAACTTCAAAATGTATTAATTTTAAAGTTTTCTCTGTAGTTACATTGTTTTATTGTTTGTACTGTTATATATAAGTCATTTTACAATAATAGTGAAATCATAAGTTCATTTTGAATTTTCAATTATATCACGGCATATATTTGAATGAATGTTTATCTAATAAAAAATCACATCTTTTCTTTCAAGCGTTATTAGATAAAATACACTAAAATTTCTTAAAATAATAGGTAAAATGTTTAATCGAACAGTTCTAATGTGTCTATAGTGATTTAAGAGATGAGATAGTTATTATAGAAAAATACAGCAACGGGAAAAATACAGAAAATACAATAACAGGAAACATTACATAATTGAATTAAGAAGTAATATAATATCTTGAGTTTGTGAGAATAAAATATTGATATCTTATTTTAAAGAGAAAATCGAATATTAAATTTTAGTCTATATAGTCTATAAGTTTATTCTATATAATTATTTAACATATCCATCTATTAATCATGGTGAATTTTTTATGAACGAGATATTAAAAATTTATTTATATAATTATTCGAAGTTTGAAAAGAAATAATTAATTTTAATTATTGTTCGAAATAATCTTTATTTTTATTTTTTTATTTTTTCATTGTATGCTTTTCTTTATATATTTTATTATATTGAAGATTACAGAGTTTTTCATTTTGGAAGATATACATGACTTTATATATATATATTATATGATTTATATATATATTATTAATTTTATATATATATATATATATATATATATATATACATATAAAATCATCATATATCTTCTGAAGTGAAAAAATCTGTAATATTAAATATATACTTATATATATATATGAGAAAGTTAAGAAGTTGTTAAAGAATAATTTCCTTGGTGCAAAAATTTATTTTCTTATAAACTTTAATGCTACAATTTAAGCAATTACTTATTTACAATGTTGAGTAGTGGTCACCATTTGTAGCGGAATTATTACATTATTCATTCATCTATGACCAGGATTTTTCGATATTATTTTATCTGTGAACGAATCATGGCCACGTTGTCTACAAATTATGGCTGAATACTTTATCGATTAAGAACGATATTTTTATTTATTATTATTATATTTAGATGCAAGATTCTTTATAAAAGTAGTTGTATTTATATCACATTATTGATAATCTTAGGATGTCTGGTATATACATGCGGAATATTCAGAATAGCTAGATAAAAAGAATATATATATAGAAATAAGAAATTACAAAATAAAAGCGATTTAGTTTTATATCTATCAAATAAAGAAGAAATAAAGAAAAAATATTATTTTAATAATAATTTAATAATGATATTTTAATAATAATCTACTTTAATAAAAAAGATCATGTTATATATTACTGTGTATTATGAATGTATACTTCTGTATTATGAAAGTCTTACAAGAAAAACCTTAACTTTCTATTAGATCTTTTGATTTTTTTCATGTGAACAAAACGTTTTATTTAATTATTTTATTTATTTATTCATTAATAATTATCTTCATTTTTACTATTTTTTCGGATGCTCTAATAATGTATATATATTATATTTGCAATAGTAAAAATTGAAAAAATTGTTTAATTTAAAATTTTTTCAGCTTATTTTAATATTCTTGTATGTATATCTTGTATGTATGTATGTAGTACATCAATCACCACATAATATTTATATAAATTAATATACTCAATAATAAAATTATTCACAGTTATCGTATTGAGATAGAAATGAAAACTTATATAGTACAAGATATTAATCTACAAAAAAAATTAGTTTACTTAGTTTAATTAGTTTATTAGGCATAATTTGTGCTATAGATATTCGGAAATGCAGTTGGTATCTGTTCTATAAATACACAGTATACACGCGCGCGCATAATATAATAAAAGTATATATATATATATATATATAATATAATAAACATATATATATATATATATATAATATAATAAACATAATAATGTAATTCTATTTCTAAAAAATTTCAGAACATTTAATATCGAGATTTAAGATTATATTTATGTTTCTGATAATCTTCAGTGTAATTAATTAAGTTTTTATATTTTTCGAATAAGTATTGCTTGCATAAATAATTTGTGATTAATAATTTCTGCATCTTCCCCTTAATGATGTTTTATTTTAATTTACATTTAACTAATAATAATCAAATATTTTCTATCCTAAGTTCTTGCGGCACATGATGAATTAATTAAATTAAGTTTTAAAAAGTTGATAATATATTGAAATTTTCATGTTAGGTTTTTCAGATTGTATCATTATAATATGGAAAAACTTTCACTATCTATGCTAACTATGTTTTTATACACTTCTTAGTTGTTCTACACTAATTTTATTGGACAAAATATTATGGATCATTATAATCATGTATTCATTACTGCTTAAGAGATTATTCCTACATATCACGGTTTTACAAAATGTAGTATATTTCTAACAAAACATATAATAGCAATATACATGTATGACTAAAAAAATGTACTTAGTTATACAGGACTTAACATCTTTAGAAAAAGAAACTCTGATATTGATATAATTAGATGTAATTGCTAATATTTGCTTTAGTCATGAATTCAATATTCTTACACCACAAAAGAAAATGAACATTAATAGGTGTTGGATTGTTGCTGTGCTAGCATTTTTTGTAAAAAGTATATATAAATAAAACTATATATAAATAATTCCGAAAAAGAAATATAAATTCAATATATATGAAATATTCAATATATATTCAATATATATATACTTTTTAACAAAATTTAAATATCTCTTACAATTAGTGCTAAAAATGATCAAATTCAAAATCACATATATTTGTAAAAAATAATGGTACAGCAATATCTAAAAAAGCTTTAAAGAGCTATTAATTATTATTATTAATTATTAATTATTATTTTTGAAGAGTTATTAAATATTACGGGAAACGAATATCTGTTTGATATACATTTGATATAAGGATATTTCTATCAGAATGGAATTGTATGATGGGAATTAAGTATGGGTCTTCAACGCCTCAGATTGAGGAAATAATAAGTAAAGAAACTCTTTATTCTTCTTCGCAAAGATATAATGTTTCTCGATAGGCTTCTGACTCCACAGGCTGCGCCGTTCACAACTTTACAATTACTCAACTACTCGCGCTGCTCAACTACTACTATTACTGCTCTCACTGCCGTCGTCCTTTATATAAAAGTTACATCACAGAATTGTCGACCAATCATTACATTTTATCATTCAATCTGGATGAATCACGCTGGATTGTCCCGCAAGCTTTTGAGCATCATTTTTTCCACGGTTATTCTTTGTTCTGGACGCGATGTATCCACATATGCGCGCATCGGTTTCGCCGATTACAAGCCTTTGATGCCGCTACAGATAATCCCTTTTTTCTATACTACATAAGGTACACAAATAAATGCGCATATTTGTACATGGGAAATATTCGATCACATTTTTTCTTAATATATTTTTGCTGATGCTAATACCAATAACAGAATAGAGATTTTTAATGAAAGAATTAAAAATTCACTTCAAATCATCACAACGCAATGAAAAATTGTAATTTAATGATTAAAGTACATTTTACGTATGAAATAAGTTTTACACTATAATTCATAAAAAGAATTTGTAGTACAATTTATTCATTCTACGTAATTAAATTAAAAATATTTCTAAATTTTATAAGATTTAAATTAAGTTAACATTTATGGTAAAATTTACAAGAAATATTGAAGTATATTGAAAACTGTGGCTTTAAACTCTAAAATACTTTTTCGAACAATACTCTGCGATCATTTTTACGTAACTCTGTATTCAGTTAAATTTAAGTAATTCTTTCATTTTGTTGATAAATATCTAAGAGATTATTACAAAATATATAATAAATAACATATATAATAAATGTTACAAAATTGGAAATAAATAATTGTTCCAAGATACAAAATAATATTTAAACTAGTTTAAAATATGTATAAAAATTACGAATAATTTTTAAGGCATTTATATTATTGTGGCATTTATATTATTATATTCATTAATTTTGGCAAAAATTTTTTAATGAATCTTCATCAATAGAAAATCTTTACATGAAAATGTGAAAATAGTGTTATAAATCCTCCTAATTATACTTTTTATGCAATTATGTCTTATAATATATATAGTATAGGTGTAATTTTGAATTTATCTCATAAGTAAATAAATATATATATATAATATATTAAATATATTAAATAAATCTTATAAGTAAATTATATATATATATAAAATAATAAAAAATAATATAAATGTAAAAATATTTGGGTGCTCTATTCTCTTTTTGAAAAGAATGTAGACTCCCTGGTATACTTCAATACGAAAATATAATGTAACTTATCCTAATTTACTTTACTTATCATTATTTATTTACTTATCGTAATCTATATCTCACCTAAATTTGTAAAGATTAAAAAACATTAATAAATATTAAGGAGAAAGACAATTAGATATTAAATTAAATGTAAACTTAATAAAAATAAACTACTCTCATATCATAAATAAACACTAATTATCAGTGATTCATAATTTTAGACTTTCTATTAGTATTAGAGGAAACTTCTTAAATTTTGCATCATTTGACAAAAACACCCTAAATAGAAATGTTTTCTCGTCTTTTTGTGATTGTAAAGTATTAATATTAATCCCATGATTAATCTCATAATTGTTAATCCCATGATTTGTTAAGATAAGGAATATAATTTAGAAAGTTTGAAATTAAAAAAACATGATACAATTTGCACGTTAAAGTTGGCAAGTGAAACTTTCATAACCTTAATATTTACGATGTTATGTTTTTCTATAAATATATGCAATATGAAACATTAATGTAAAACGAATTAGAGTTTCGTAAAATATTTATGATATATATTCTATTTTTCATCGTTCTTACTTTAATTTTTACTTCTTATTTTTTCTTGCTTATAACAAATTTAATATAATTATTAGTATTTTGCTACAAAGAATGAAATAAATTAATTGATAATAAATATATTTGTTAAAAAGAAAGATTGGTACAACGAGGTCTCCAAATCTCCGTCAATTGAAAACGAAACACTTCTATGTGCTAATCTTAAATTTATTAATTGGGGCAATTATATGCAATCTTATACGCAAATTTTTCAAAAACTAAAACCCAAGCATTTAAATGTTTTTACATTTTCAATCCTTTTTTTGCATTAAAGTATAACTCATTTCAAGTTTTGCAGTTTTTGCCATTTTCTTAGAAGAACTTTTTGCAACTATTAATATTTAAACCTTCATACAAAGAAATACAGAATCATAACACATAATATTAACTGCGAAGATAACATAATATTAATTCTTATATATAATTATTATATACACTGTTGTACAGCTTGTTTCAGATATAAGTGATCAAATTTTGGTACCATATTCTACTGTTTTTAAAAATGGTTATGTAACTTTTCTAAGTAAAAATTATCAAGATATTTATCTGTTAACATATTTAATTATAATATCATAAAGATGTATCTGGAAATTCTTTCTTTTCGAAATATAATATTTGTTTGTTTATAATAGAATATTGCAGAAATATTTAAAATTTAAAGAAATTGCTGAAAATTTGATTTTCTTCTGGTATCTTTTTTGTATTGATGTTTCCGCATATTTGCAAACTATCAACAGTATTATTATTGTAAATTGAGCCTTTCGGATATCTCCGTAAATAAAAATCTAAAAGAACTAGTTCAGGGAAACGTACAAGCCAACTGTTCCTTTTTTGTGAATCTATCAATTAACGTAAATTTTATTAAAATATTTTTGGGCAATTCTATTCAAATCAGGCAAAGTTTTATCGTGCATGAATTATTTTCAATTATTCGCAATGATATGTCTTATACTACATCTTTTATAACGTAGAAACTTCGTTTATAAAAAGTTGCATATAATTATCATTAGATGTAAACGAAAGAAAAATAATAATTCTGGTCCAATAAAAAAGTCTCCAATAATTTTCTCGTATAAAAATTAATATATATTATATATATATATATTATATGGATATATATATTCATATGATAAATTACAAATAAAAGTTAATATTCAACAGTTTCACTGTTTTTGCACTTCATATCGTTTGCACTAATTTCCAATTACGAACTGGACTTCCAGTCTTGAATTAATTGGATCTTACACGATATCTTTCTCAGTTCTGGTTTCTTCTGCATTTATCTCATTCAAATGCATTTCCGTATTTGGTTTTCACCTGTTTTTCTTTTTAAAGATAACATTATTGATATTAATATCTGTGAATTCCTTCTGTAATTAAATAATTCTATTTGATAATCTATTACAATTAACTTTTATTTTATTATTAACTTTTATTCTTATACATTTTTTATGTTTTTTATTCTTATTCATTTTATATCGTAATTGTGTATTTATTTAGATAATATATATGATAATATAGGATAAAAGAAAGAAAAAGCTTGAGATTGTGTCGATGCGCATCAAAAGCGCATATAAGTCCATATAAGTCCATATAAGCGCATATAAGTCCAAATGCGCGCATATGTATGTATGAATATTGCGTTGAAAATAAAGAGCAGCTGCGGAAAAAACCGTCTACACTTAAGAGCTTATGGAGTAATTTATTCGGATTAGATAGGAATATACACTGATTGACCCATATGGGCGTTACGAAGATTTTTTCCGTGCAATCACGTGAAATGTCTTAAAGTTAAATACCTCATGCGTGGAAGAGTCACTTTGAAAGGATCAAAGGGCATGTGAGTTGCACCAAGCCGAACGAATTGTGAAGACTGTGAGTCAAGAACTGCGAGCTGCGAATTGAGACGAGGACCTGTGAGTTGAGAATAGCGAAATAAGAGTAGCAAACTGAGAGCTGCGAATAGCTAAGAGATGAGTTGAACGGAGAATAGAGCAGAGCAGAATTGACTTGAGAGTTGAAAGTGAAAAATTATCGAGGAGGAAGTCTAACAAGTAGAGCTATCAGAGTTTAACGAAGGATTGATTATGCGAGAATCCGAAAAAAGTAAAGAGTGAACCGCGTCTAATTGATCTTCTAACTGAGCTCCTATTATATATTTTATTTCATACAATAAATACGTAATTATATGTTCCTACAAATATGTATATATATAATATACGTATTTATTATATGAAATAAAATACTACAATAAAGCCAAAGGACCAGGTCTTTCCTTCTTGCTTAAGCTATTAATGATTGAAAATATGTATCGCAACGTTAATTACCTCCGTTTGCAACTTAGTAGTTATTTTGTTTGCAGCATATACAAAGTTTGCATATTCCTTTCCGATGTTTACTCTAAGAACTTTTATGTTGTTATCTTAACTTATTTATTACTCTAGCATATTGTTTTTTTAATTTGTTGGATATGTGCTTGATAAAGTACTATTCTACAGCCTATGACTTCGTTATAAACAATAGACTATATAACATAAAAATATAACTTCTCTCTTTAGTCTAGCTCCACATTTTCGTGCATATCAGAAAAGAATAATATTCATTTATGGGAAGAAATTTATTAGGTATTAGGTATAATGTTTTGGATCAGTTTTTAGTATGTTTGATCCTATCGATGAGTATCAAATTGACATAATGACTTATAAAATTTTTGTCATTGGTAATTTTAATCTTAACTTGTATATGCAAGTTACATTTACTACTATACGTTTCAATAGCGTATATTTAAGTGACTTAACTTTCATATTAAATTTATGATTAAGTTTATTTCACTGCCAATAGCTTTATTGTTGATTATTATCTTCAAGAAAAATCTATAAATGTTATATATCTGTTTATAATCTATTGCTTGAACTTTATCCTCACGGAACTCTTCCGTGAGCAAACAGTTTATTCACTACATTTGATACGAATATCTTTTATATAGCATATGCATTATGAGTAGATATTGCTGATATGAGAGACGGATGAAACATGTGTAATTCTTGTTTTTTGCTAATATTAATTAACTACATTAATAACTACATTAATAACTACATTAGCTTTGCTATTAACTCCGCATCATCCTGCGATAGCGCTTCTCAGATTTGAAATCAACAAGTCATTCCCATCGCGTCAAGAAAACTGGAAAAGTACACTAAATATATTTAGAAAGCTAAATATCCTTCGTATTCATGGATATTCAACATTTCTGATTTCATCATCAATTTTAATTTAATGTGCAAGCAGTGTATTGTGATTACTGATTTAAATTTAAGTTTAAGTTTAAAAGAATTAAGTTTCTCACAAAATAATTCAATATTTTTTGAATATTGAATATTGAACTGTTTTGAAAACTGTCATTGAAAACCTTCCTTTTTCTCGATTGTTTATTCTTTATTTTCATATAATTCTTAACAAAATTATCCCAAGATATTCTTTTTACAACAGAAGCACTTCACAGATCATTTTGCATTGCAATCGATTTCTTCTTACTTTCTCCATTTGATGGAAAAAGTCTCCTACTTTCCATTTGGTATATCACCAGTATTCCTTTCTAACTTATAAAGCATTAATAGCATTTATAGCATTATCTTCTTTCATTTGCCTTTCTTTTTCAATGAATCCTTTACTTTTCTTTGTTCAGTTATTAATATAAATATTACGATATACTATTGTTCTTATAAGAAAACCTGCGATACTAATGTATATGTAAATAAAAACATTGTTCTTGGATCTAGGATTATGACATTCAAGCATAATTTTCTTTTATCATCCTAAAAATTTATCACAAGTTGTCATTAATGTGACATCTAGTAATACATATGATATTATAAAGTCTTAAATATTATAAAGTTTTGAAAAGTATATGCTTCTTGGCATATGCCCTATAGTATTGCAGCGATCAGGCTCTTAAGTCTTGTGGAAGTCTTCTTCTTAGTCTGCGTCGAGTCTTGATGCTTCTCATGAGGAGTTTCGTGAGTAGGTTGAGATGCTTCTCCATCCTGCATATCTCTGATTATATTTTCTTATCTCGTTTCAAACGTATGGTATGTTAAGGAGCAGAGTCGTTAATAACACGCCAAGATGCATCGGCAATTGCAACTCTAAGGAATTTGTTTTGGATTCTTTGTAATATTTCTATATTCGAATTGGAGACCATTCCCCATAATTGAATACCGTAAGCCCAGATAGGTTTGAGGATTGCCTTATACAATAACAGTTTGTTTTCAGTCGACAGTTGTGATTTGCAGCCGAGTAGTCAATACGTTTTCCTTATTTGCAGTCCAAGTTGTTTTCGCTTGATAGATATATGTTTCCTTCAATTTAGTCTGCGATCTAGATCTAAATGCCCTAAATATTTGATATCTTCTGCTTGAAGGATTCTGGCCATTCAGAGTTACTGGTGAGCATATCTGTCTATGGGTAGTGAATGTCATCTGTACTGATTTTGTTCCGCTAGCATTGATTCCCCATTTTTTAGCCATCTCTGGATGTGATGGAGGCATTCTTGTAGTAGCAAGCAAGATGCTTCTAAATGATTACTATGAGCTACGGCTGTGTCGTCTACATAGGTTGCTATTGTAGAGTCCAGAGCGACCGGTAGATCTGGAGTGTATAACGGATAGAATACTGGCTCTAATATATTACGTTGAGGCACTTCAAAGTTAATCTCTTTTAATTTAGTTTAGTTGACTACTTTTTTTTCCGTATTTAATTCTGAAAGTTCTGTGTAGATAGGATCTTATGATGGCATAGAGATCGGTCGGAAAACTTAATTTTATGAAATAGTCCTTAGACCTTGTCGAAAGCCTGCGAGACATTGAGAAAGACCGCTGTGCAATATCTACCTGCTTCTATTTCATTGTTTATTCTTTTAACGATTCTATGTATTTGCTCTATAGTTTCATGCCTACCTCGAAAACCAAATTGATGATTGGGAATCAGCCATTAGCTCTCCATTATTATGGAGATCCTGGGGAGTAGAAGTTTCTCGAATAGTTTTGATAGATCAGACAGTAGGCAGTTGATCTGTAGGATTCTGCATGTTTTGCAGATTTGCCAAGTTTCTGGATCATAATAATTTGTATTACTTTCCATTGAGATGAAAAGAAGCCCCTTCTCAGGCTTGAGCCGTTACATAGTTGGGTGATGTACTTTATTCCCATTTCTGACAACTTTTGCAGTATTTTATTAATTAAGAGGTCGTAACTCGGCATCTCCTTTGGATTCAGGTTTTTTATTATGGCTCTCACTTCTTTAATAATAAAGAGGCATGTAGTGATATTCAAGATTGTGGAAGTAATATCATCACAGAGCAACTTATTTTCCTTCTGTAGTGTAATCTCGCGCAGGACTTAAAAACTTTAGAGAGATGAGTAGCGAAGGTTTTTTCTTCTTCACTTCTGCTCCCAGCTCCCGTCCTATTTCCTGATAAACGAATATTGTATCTGCGATCGTTTTAGTCCCTTGGTGACTTTCCGTAGAGCATTGTAAGTTTCCGAAGTAGCGCTTAACTTACTTAGATATTCTTGTATCCCTTGGTTCCTTTCCCAGTTTAGCAGGTTTTCAAGTGCTTTAATAACACGATTTAATTTGTTTTTTGTAATTGAGTATCCGTTAGTTTGTTATAACTTGCAAAGCTTCCTTTTTTCTGTTAGTTTTTCTTTTATTGCAGATGAATATTCGATATTAATATCTGAATTACTGCTGGTTGGCATTGTACTCAAGACGGTCTGTTGTACAGCATTGTTAAACTGCGCGTGTAATGTCGGTTTTTAGTGGTATGCAGTTGTCGAGAGTAGTCTTCAGTAACTCCTAAAAATGGCCATTTTGTTTTGACCTTGCAGAAAATGCAAGGTTTGCCTTTAGCCATTATTTTAKTATTTATTTTATTTTACTATTTGTAAAAATTACATAAGAATGATCTGAGGACAATTCGAAGCAGGATTCGCTACGGCAGAAATTTTTAGAAATGCCCTTGATGATCCAATACATCAGAGATCTTTTTATTGTCGGATAGTCAGTAAGTGGGTTCTCCTATTGACAAGATTGCCAGGTTCATGTCTTCAGTCGCTTTGAATAGTTCACGTCCTTTGTGTAGGATTAATCTCGATCCCCAGTACGTATGTTTGGCATTATAATCTCCTGCGATGCTCAAACGATTACTAAGATTTTAAAGAAGATTATATTATGTTCTTTTTTTATATCATGTTTAGGATATGAAATTGTAACTATTCTTCGACCGATCTTCGACCACGATACTAGTGGTCTGCAAGAATTCTCTTTGATACTTTCCAATTTCGTAATGTCTAATGACCCTTTTTATGATTAAGAAAAGTTTCTCCATGAGTTTCACCGTCAAAATGCATTTTGTGATACAATGTATTCCCAGGAATACGATAATAACTCTTGTGAAATGTTTTCAGATTTCAGAAAAAAGAACGATATCTATGTTTTGACGGAAAATAAAAGTTATAATTTCTTGCGAATGTTAAGCCAGTCCGTTGGCTTTCCAAGTTGCTATTTTAAATGGCTTGATCATTACGTTATTTTGGTGACAAGCATTCCTAGATTGTCAAACATTGCGCTTATTTTTTTCATGTACTCCTTCATCACATGTTGTAATTCCTGTATAGCACCTACTACAAGTTCCGGGCATAGCGATGCCATTTTGTCCTGTGTTTCCTAATTATTTTAACTTATAATTTGTTGTCTACTTTCAGTTCTTGTGACTGAAGCACAGAATCTTCCTGGTTGGGCTATTCTAGTCCATATAATTGCAAGTTCAGTTCATGATTCGGGTGATATCATTTTTTTCCGTAATGTGGGAAAATAATTCTTTTGTACATTCTTAGTATAGACTGTACAACTTTTGTAATTAAATAGGTATCTTCGCACATGAACTTGACGTCCTTGGATTTGTCTCTACGTGGTTAATAGTTGGGTCTTCTTCTGCGCATTTGACGCATCTCGCTTTACGAAAGTAAAATCTTTGTCTATGGGCATACTACTGGCAATTAATACTGAGGAATCTCACGTTTCGGATGTAGTGATTCAAATTTTACTCTGCATGTGAGAAGTGAATCAACATCGTAAATGTCCATATTGTTGTTTTTCAGTTTTAGCTCGACTTAGAATATATGAAAGGTCCTTTTAATGCTTTGTTTCTTGATGTTCCACATATTAGTAACTATGTGTCCTAGATCTTCAATTTCTTTTTTGATGTCATCTAAATTCGCTGTAACATGAATATGTTTGAGTCTAAAATTCCTCTCTTGCTTTAGTCTATGGAATTTCGTGTTCTTGCTTTTAAACTCTTTCACAATATTTACGTATATGCTCATTGGTTGGATCTCAATTTGCTCATCATTTATGATCCTTATTTGGTATTCGCTAATGGCAACTTCCTTTAATATTTGTGAAAACGACGAAAAATTATCGACTCTATCAAGAGAAATGGATAGGGATTTATCTGTCCTTTCCACTTTAAGTTGGTACTCGCGTTGTCGAGTTCTTCCTCAAATCCCTTGGACGAATTAGCAGTAAGTACAGGTTTGCTTGGCTGCTGTTTGTTCATTTTTGAATATTTACAAGGCTTTGATATTTCGGAGCTGATATTTCCGATTTCTCTTTACCGCTAATTTCTCTCCGCCAGGCATCTTCGTTTGTCTTCTGTGCATTGTATATAATTTGTTTTAAGATGCCAGTGATCATCGCATCGTTCAGAAGACCTCGTTCAATAGTCGATTCACTCATTCATCAGAAAGCAATGTTTTTCTGATGTACTTTTCAAGCAGAGTTTGTTGCCTTATAATCTTTCAAGGAACTCCCTTGTTAAGCTGTTCTTTTTGTCGATATATGTCAGCTTGTGTTTTACAATGAATAATAATATGCGATTAGTTACACATTAGATATCAGTGTACCGGTTTCCCATGATCATAGAGTTTTTGTCCTTCTATAGTGTTTTGTTTCTCCTCATGTTTCCATGTGTTCTATAAGAATCTTTCATTCAGCGTTTTATGTTCAAATTCATATAATAGTGAGATGTCAGTAGCAAGGCCTGGCTTCTCAACTCGGCACTCCGTTGATAACATTGGACTATCGCCTGTTGATCGTCGAAAGTAGCTCGCTACTTGCTTCTCTCCTTGACGGATACTGGATGTTCAGTTCCTTCACCTTTTCCTGCTTTTGTTATGTTCCTTCCTGTTATGTTCCATCTACCTCACCTGGAGGATATTAATAACTCACATACTCACTCACAGATACAAGCTCAACGCTGACGCTACACATAAATGCGAGAAAGGCCTAGATCCGCCCCAACTTAGCCACGTACGACGCATTTTCACATCGCCGCAACCCAACTTCCACTGGTCGACGTGACAGATATCATAAGGGATTCAACACTCTCCCCTCGTTAGTCTAAGTATTCAGCTTTCAGCATGTATCACAAAGTTGAAAGAAAGTAACCGATAATAAACTACACGATACCGTTATGTCCCCGCGTCAATTCGATTCTAAAGATAGTAAATTCTAAAGATAGGCGATGATAACATTTGCCGCAACATGGAATAATCAATCTACAAAAGTTTACTTTTTAAAAAACATTCATCACGATAATTGATTAATTTAATTTAATTCATTATTTGTTATTAATTTTGTCTAATATTATATTAAATATAATTATATATATTCATATCTTTATTTATTTATTTATTTACTGATATACATAAATAWTTACATGTACAAGGTTTTTCTTTAATTTCCATATTATAATAACACGAAAAGGTACTGTTTTGTAAAAAAATGCTTTAAATAAAAGCTAAATAGAGCTCTTAAAAGTTTTAAGATTACCGAATCGTATAAATTTTTCAGTTCAAGGTTTAACATTAAGTTCAATATGGCCCAAATCGTTTTCTAAAATATTTATTATGCACTCATATCTTATGCACAAAAATAAAGAAGTGTTATTTATGATCATTTTTTATTAAATGCCCCTRTGTACAACAAGAGTAAAATATCTTTCAAAGCTCTTATTTTCAAGCATGTTATAGAATGCTGACTATTGCCCATAATAAAAACTGAAAAAAATTGAACGAATTCGTGATTGAGGTTTCGAATAATTTTTCACTTTCCGTAAGAAAAGTTTTAAGGTTTCTATGAGATAAAGCTGAGTTGTTTTATATATGCAGTCTAAATTTTGTTTATGGATTATATCTAAATCAATGAAGGATAGGAGCCCAACTTTTTTTATTTTCTGGAGTTTTCCTTATCTCTAAGATGTATAAAAAGGATTATTTCAATTCTCCACTATTCAAAACAATCTATTTTATTATATAAATGACCTAATGATATAATCTATTATGCAGGATACATATTGATATTATATGTACAATACAACACATAATATTTAGAAAGATAAAATTGTTATGAAATTTTTGAACGTAAATTGAACGTAATTATTACCATATCAGCTCTGTCGAAGTAAAAAGAAATTTAGTGAATTTGGTGAATTTAGTGAATTTGAAGACTTTTCCGATTTCTACTAATTTTTACCTCAAGGAATTCAGATTCGAATGAGTTTTTATAACTAAATAGTCGGTAAATTAGCATCAAATATGATGGTGAATATTTCACAGTATATCTATTAAAGAGCATCGTTTCAAGAAAAAAATATTCTAGCACATTATTTTCGAGATATTTCTGCATGAATATGATCCAAGTCATTGCATCAGGAAAAATAAATTTTATGATCCAAGATCGCTGGACCTCAATATTCTTGATCCTTATTTATAAGAAAATATGAAATATGATGCTACACATCAGAAAATACTAATCATAAAACTGGACATAATAAATAAAATCAGCAGAGTCTCTCAAGAGAGCTTATTAAATTCAGAGAAATTTCAGGAATCTTTGAATTTCTGTTTGCACGGTACCACTTTGCAGATTTAATTTCGAAACATGATACATAATAAGAATTAAACAAAATTTTCTGATTTCTCGATTTTGTTAGATCGTCGCTCGATTCTGACCCTATTGACCGGATCGTCTCACGAACTTACTCTCATTGGTCGGGTCCCTCGATTACCTGAATCGGTACCAGACTGCTGATAAGTTTCCAGGAAGATAAGTTTCCTGATAAGGATTCCAGTAAGGCCTAAAAAATTCAGAAAATTCTTCAAGCAAAATCCCATTCAAAATATTGAATAAGTAATATAAATACTAATTTAGAAAAGTCGATATTTTATTGGGTTCAACAGAGATAACGAATCCGCAATTTAATCACAACACCAATCCAAAACTTTGAAGTATAAACTTATTTGCAAGCATWTCCTTTCTTCGATATTATAAATCGGTATTCCATAATGTGTTTGAAAATAAGAATTGTACTTGTTATTTTGTATCTTAGAGAACTATTGTTAGAGAATTATTTAGTAAAATAAAAAGTAAAATGTAGTAAACAAAATTTTTCTTATGTTTTGTATACGAATTTATAATAAAAGATAAGGGTTCTCATTTTTAAAAATCGACTTGGATGTTATTGAATCTAAAGACGGATCCAAGAACTAGATGATTTATCTAGATGATTCAATAAGTCACTTAAAACCATACAACTTTTATTAAATTAAATATTTTTTATTCAAACGCCATATTTTCAAATGTTTATTGTGCGAAAGTTGAAATGAATATATATAACATATATTGATGTAATAACACAAAAATATTTAGCATTTATCATAAATAATACGCACTATATTAAATAAAAAAGTCTTAATAAACATATATTAAATTCAATTATTTTTGAGATACAAACAATTTTGCATATAAGTCAATCATGATTGACTTATTGCTTTCTGCGTATCTTATGTCACGCGAAGATTTACTTCGATGTTTACAAATCCCATTCTGAACATCCTCACTCAGTTTTCAAACGGATTTCACCTAATCATTCAGTTGTTATTATGCAAACTCGTTGATGTACTTGGTGATTATGTTACGACTTAGAAAAATTTTGATCGAATCCAATGTGTCAAATAATTTGATGAAGACTTGGAATTTTTTAAAGAGCTCGTGACGTAAGAAGAAGTTGCCAGTGGAAGATGTCATGCATAAAAATGGAAGGAGGATATACGGAACAGGTAAATTGTAAAGCATCGAAGCAGATTTGACAAAATGCCTTTTCATATCGCATCTGTTACGCGGGAATCAATAAGTCAGTCATAATTATTGATATCTTAGAAAAATTTAGTCTTTGATTTATATTTACTAAGATTTTTTTCAACATGGCGTGTACTTTCTATAATCGTATAAATGCTAAGTGATTTCTTAAATATTTTGTTAAAGATGCCTAGGCATTGCGGAAGATAAACAGAGATTAACACTGATGCTATCGATATCGCATAAGCAATTATTTGATTATTTAAAAGGAGCATATAGAGTCTTTGGTCCTTGCGCAATTATGATTTAATTCATCTGAAATTGTAAAAAAATAATAAAATAAATTGGGTTATAATTATTTGTGTAAGGTAAAGACCTTGAGATTGTTTGTGTCAATACCCATCAAAAGCATATAAGTCGATCTAAGCGTTGTGTGCGCATATGCATATATGTGGGTATGGACGCATTGCGTCGAGAAAAAAGGTAGGCGCGTAAGAAAAAACCGTCGACGCTTATAGGATGACGTAGTTAATCCGGATTAGATAGAAATATGTAGCGATTGGACAATTCTAGTATTCCTAGGGTAATGACATGAAATGTCTTAAAGTACATCTCGCGCGGAAAAGTTACTTAGAAGAATCGAAGTCGCACCAAGCGAGCGAATTGTGAAGACTAAAGGTAGAGAACCGCGGGCTGTGACTTGCAAAATGAGCGAGATCAGTTAGCGAGAGCAGAGAGCTAGTCTTGCGAGAGTCACTGTATCCTAGAGAAGAATAAAGTGTTYTTTTTTGTTTTGYTTTGAATGTAAGGCATCGGAAACCAATCATTTCTGTCATAATTTCAATTGGATCCCTATTTGGTTTCTACATTTCTAATTATTAGAATTTTCGGGAAATATCCAGATATCTTTGATAACAGATGCGTATAATTGTAAGGAATGATTCTATGTAATAAAACAAGCGGAAAATAAAAAATAATGGAACTGCGATACAGATTTCGTACCTAAGTTGTATATCTTCGAAAATTGGTTTGAAAATTAATTGAYGTAAACGACTGCTAGCAAAACATCGCGTGATTTTTTGATGATTGTATCTCATTCTTTCGTTTTTCGCGATTACTTTCCTATTTCATTCCTTTTGTGCAGTACATTTCAGTTACATGGGCGTTAGTAACGCGAGAATGCCGCGCATCACGATTACTGTCAATATTGAGAGGATATTTGCTATCCTGAATATTCAAATATAATTTCTCCATCAATTAGATTCTGCATCAAGACACATAAGATTACTATGCGACAGGTATCAGTGTGAATTTTCAAACATTTGTAACATAAAAACGAAATCTTTATTGCAATTTTATGATATTTGAATTTAAATTTATTTTATATAGAATCTTAAAATGATAATCATTTGTTGCCGAACACCTTGTACAGTGCCTTTTGCGGATTAATTAAAATTAGAATTTCGCTAACTATAATAACGATTCAACTGTACAATAGCCATCAACTGAAAAATTGGTTATACCTGAAGTTTATATGAGAAATAAATAAAACTTTCTTGTTACTTAAAAATGTAATATTAGACAAACTTTGATTCAATAATATACATATGATTATAAGTAAATATATTTATAAAATATAATAAACAGAATACAATTTTTTTACAAAAAAATTTAACAATATTTATAACATTGCATCTTTGTATCATATGATTATAAGATATTTTTAACCAAGTATTAAATTTTAGTTGTTTGGTCTATATAATTATTCAACATATTCATTATTTATTAATCATGCTGAATTCTTTATAAACAAGATATTAGAAATTGATTTATAATCATTCGAAGTTTGAAAAGAAATAATTAATTTTAATCATTCGTTCGAAATAATCTTTATTTTATTTTTTATTTTTCCATTGTGCACTTTTCTTTATTTATTTTGTTACTTTATATTGAAGATTACAGATTTTTTATTTTAAAAGATATATTTTATTTTATATATATTATATGATATTTATATTGTATATATTACTAATTATATATATTTTATGTATATATATAATATAGACGATTATATACGATTACATTAATAATTTGGGGGCTCAGCCGGGATCGACGCAGTTGGATTGAGGAACCTGGAGTAAAA
>JAHMML010000092.1:317846-407906 GCA_020341155.1 Eciton burchellii | reverse complement strand
ATATATAAATCCCGCTCCATTCCCTACATATCTGGGCAATCGTCCGGGACTTATATCGAATCCTACAATAATATATACAATATATATATATATATATATATATATATATATATATATATATAAAGTCGTTATATATCTTCTGAAATGAAAAAATTTGTAATCTTAAATATATACTTATATATATGTATATATATAAAATATTTAAATTGTATATATATGTGAGCTCAAAAGTTAAGAAGCTATTAAAGAGTAGTCTGCTTGGTACAAATATTTATTTTATTATAGACATTAATGTTACGATTTAAGCAATTTCTCATTTACAACATTGAATAGTGGTCACCATTTATACCATTTTTAATTATATATTATGCATATAGCCAGAATTTCTTGATAAAAGTTAATACAACAATTTCACTGTTTATGAGCTTCATATCACTGGCAAAACCAACACCTGAGTAACCGAATCCATTGTCCTGACTTCGATAAAATAGATAGCATTCTTTGATAGCGAATATTATAATAGAAAAAAGCTTATTTTACAACTAATCTGTGATTATATACACTTACTTATGTTTATTAATATTACATATTATTACACTTATTAATATTAAATAAACATTGGCCTTATAACATTGACGACGCAATGTCCTGCTACATTACTAAGATAAGGGTCGTAGATAACTCTACGATGGTTTCTTTGTAAAGAACATTGATTAAAGAATTTTTGCTTATTCATACCTTTGCTTCGTGGATACACTTATATTATTAGTATCAAATATTTTTATTCTTTTATGTATAATGTATGTATAATGTATGTATATTTATATGTATGTATATACATGATAATAAACATATTTTTAGTGATTCGATCAAACATTGTTATTTTTCTACAAAGAAACTAATGTCGCTTACAGTTAAATCAGTACATTTTACATAGATTACTTAATTGCTCTTTTAATACTAATATTACATAAAGTTGGACTTACATCTTTTAGGTGGATGAATTCAAGCTTCGTCGCGAAGATGTTTGAAGATTGAAAAGATAGTTTCCAGCTACGAACTAGACTTTTCTATCTCAATCCTGCAGTCATTTGAATTATGTTTTCCTCAGTCTTGGCTTATTCCGCATTTATCACATTCAAATATGCTTCTGTATTCCATTTTATTTCATTTCATATTTTTCATCTTCCTTCGAGATAACATTATTGATATCGCTATCTGTGAATCCCATCTACAATTAAAGAATTCTGCTTGATAATTTATTAGAATTACCTTCTTTCTATTTTAACGCATTTTACTCTTCATTTCCTATCGTAATTTTGCATTTATTTAAGTGATATAAGTGATAAAAAGATTTAAAGTCAAAGATTTTACGTTAAGATACATTTCTTCTCGAGCTAAACTTCTTACTTTCTTTCTTATCTTAGTTGTTGTTGGAAATGTATATCGCAGCGTTAATTATCTGCGCTTGCAATAATAGTAGTTCTGTTAGTCTTTCTGTTGCAACAAAAAGTTTGCATATTCCTTTTCGATATCTATTCTAAGAGCTTTTATGTTGTATCCTAACTTATTCATTACTTTTAATGTATTTACTCTTAATGTTGTTTTTTTATGTTTTGTGCTTGAATTTGTGCTTGATAAAGTGTTTTATAGTTTATGACTTCGTAACAAACAATAGATGGAATATATAATATAAAAATCTAGCTTTTCGCTTCAATGTAACTCGATATTTTTGTGCACATCAGAAAAGTATTATATTCATTTGTGCGGAGAAATTTATCAAATATTCAATGTTTTGGATCAGTTTTCTATTTGTTGAATCCTGTCAATGAGCTTTATCAAATTGATATAATTCATTAAAGCAATTCTTGTCACTTATTGTTCTTGTCTTGTAATGTTGATATCTTACAACTATGCTTGCAAATTACATTTGCTGCCGTACGTTTCAATAGCTTTATATTTATGTTACTTAATTTTCCAATGCAAAGTGATCAAGTTTTATTGCGAATATATTTATTGCTGATTATTATTTTGAAGAAAAATATATAAATTTATATAAATATAAATATAAATATGATATAAATGTTAATATAAATATATATTAATATAAATATATATTATGTATCTATTTGTAACCGATTGTTTGAACTCTATTCTCTTCTATGAGCAGGGAAATTGTTCATTAAAATTGATATCTTTAACATAGCATATACATTATGAATAGGCCTTTCCTGATATAAGAAACGGTTGAAACATGTTTAACTTTTGTTTCTTACCCAATTAAGTAATGCCTGTTAAGTAATGCCTATTAATAACTGCACTATCTTTGTTATTAATAAGTTTCCAGCGCGTTTCCAGCGATACCGCTCCTCAGGTTTGAAATCAAGGAGTAGCTTCCATCCGATTAATGTCAAGAAAATTGGAAAAGTGTACTAAGTATACTTAGTAAGCCAGATATTCTTTGCGTCCATAAGTCCATCAGTTCTTTTATTTGATTATCAATTTCATTTTATTATGCAATGCACATTATTGCACAGTATTGTATTATAATACAAAATGATCATTGATTTTAAATTAAGTTTAAGTCTCACTAAATAATTCAATTCACACTTTATTGTCGCCAACATTATGACAATCGTATTGTTTTCTTCCTGTGTTTTTCTTGAATGCACTGCTCATTTGACCGTTCTTTATTTCTGTATAATTCTGATAACAAAATTATCGTGGAATGTTCTTCCATTTTATTTCAAAGAAAAAAATATTAAAAATTAAAATATTAAAGTATTAAAATTAATTGAAATATTTAACGTATTGCATATAATTATTCAATATAATCTTTAATTAATTATGTGATTAACATTTTATAAACAAAATCTTTGTCTCCTAATAAAAATTACTTTTAATTCATTAATGCGAAATGATAATTTTAATATTATATTTATATTTTTCATTTACATTTTATATTTTCTTTATCTTATAATATATATGGTTTTATTTAGTTATTTTTTATTTCATATAAATTATCTTTTTTCACGTTAATAGATTTTATATAAAGATATTATTATTAAATAATTCGTGTAATGAGAACATAGAAAGTTTCATAACAAATTATTTATTTTATAAAGATAAATTATTATTAAATAATTATATAGTAATTGTGTTCGTTATTAAAATTAAGGAAGTGTTTAATAGCCGAGTTCAATAAGATACACTCTTAACAAATATGAAATAGTATTTCCATGCGAGCAACTAAAAGATATTAATTAAAGAATTTTATAATAATTGTTAGAAATAATAAAAAAACAATAAAAAAGTAAAATAAAAGTAAATTTGTGAATGATTGCAGATTTTTTTAAGTTGAAAAGATTTATATATTAATAATAATATTTCTTGTACATGAAATATATATATTTACATTTGCAGCGGAATTATGGTATTATGCGTTCAGTCATGGTCAAGATTTCTCGATATTATCTTATCTATAAATGAATCTCGACTGCATGATCTGCTAGTAACGGTTTAATGCTTTCTTGATCAAAAACAATATTTTTATTTACCAGTATTGTATGTAGGTATAGGTTTCCTTGTAGAAATACTTGCATTTAGAGTTGCATCATCAATGCTCGGAGTTCATTTTAAACATGTTTGCAGAATGTTTACAATTGTTATGTAAAGCAACATACATAGGAATAGGAAAATAAAATATTTGTTTTTTGTATCAGCTAAAAAGCAAATACTAATCTATTTTGTTATGAAACATTATTTCAAATATTAGAGATAAAAGACTCGATATTTTCTATCAAAGATTTTCCAATTTTTCATGTTTCACAAAGTATTTGATCTAATTATCTTAATAATTATCTTCCTTTTTAGTACTTTCTTTGATGCTCGACCAACGTATAAATATTATCATAGCATTAGAAACATAAATTAAAAATACTGTCTGTTAATTCTAAATTAACTTTATTATTTGTATGATATTTCTGTCTGCTCTATACAAACTAATATACTCAGTTAAATTATTTTTGCACTTATCGTATTAAGATGGCAACGATGGTTCAAATATTACAAGATGTTAACTTACAAAAAGAGAAACTATTTCATAAAGGCATTATTTGCACTGTAGATATTCATCGAAAAGCTATGCATATCGTATCTATTCTATAAGATATAAATATATTATGTATATAGTAATAGTTTTAGATCAAAGATTTTCCGAACATTTAATATATATTAAAAGTACATAGATTTGAGGATACATTTATGTTTCTGAGTAATTGCTTCAATCCTTGGTATTTTTCGAGAGAATATCGTTTTTTGTTTATAAATTTCTAGTTAATAATTATATGTAATTCGAAATTAATGTGAATTATCTTTTAAATTTGCGTTGATCCGCTGTTACTAATAATAATAAAAAATTTTCTGTAATAACAATTTTTTATAGATCATGATTAAATCAATGAAGTTTTAAGAAGGTGGTAATATATTAAAATTTACATATTTGCAAGTCTTTCAAGTTGCATCATTGAAATATAAGACTGAAGAATTTTTTATACCGATATTAACTGTGTTTTCATGTATTTTATATATCTCCTTAATCAACTTTATTGGATAAGAAATCACAAATCGTTATAATCATATATTTATTCCTGTGTAAGGAATATATTATGTTAATACAATTCCAGAATTACAAAATTGCTATAACGATATATATATATATATAAAGTTATATAAATTTTTTTGGTTATGTAAATGTATACGTGCATGTGTAATAAATAAATTATTATATATATTATATATATATTGAATTATTATATATTATTATACATATATATCTTAATATATATATATATATATATATATATATATATATATCTTAATTAAACTAATAAAAATAAAATAAATTTATAATATATCTTTTATTCGTAAATGTATATATATATATATATATATATATATATATATACGAAAGATTTATTTACTCTTAATGTTCGATCTTTGGAAATCAAGTTTTGATAATAGAATAATTAAATTCAATTGTTGATTATATGCTACGGCCATAAGTTTTATAATATCGCGTTATCGTTATTACATTAGTATTTTCAAGGAAAAAGCATAACTTTACGAAATAAATATAAATTGAATATATATCACAATACACTTCTCAAAATCAATGCTAGAAAGAATCAGATTCGAAATTACATATCTTTACATCATGGAATAATATTTGAAAAAGCATTTTAAAAGCTAAAACATTAGCTTGCGAATACTTCAAACGATATTTCTCTGCAAAGAGTTTATAACAAATGACGACTTTAATAGAAATTTTTCTATAATTTTACTAATAGCATAAACAATTAAAAGAGAATTCTGCAGAATTGGAGAAGAGAGTTTAATGATTTTAACTTTAATGATGTGTACAATAGAATAAAAATTTTCATAACTGAATTTCTAATTTTCTCTATAGAATTTTTCAATCATTACAGCTTTTTTCACTGGAAAATTATTTAATAGCATTTTGTGTAGCATTTTCCGAAGTTTTCTTCAAAAATCTTCATGTCGATATTAGCAATACGAAAATGGTAACAAAAATGGATAATGCACTTAAGAACGTACAAGTACTAAAAAATAAAGGCGAAATAATTATTAAAGATCTGGAAAAGCTGAAGCTAGATATAATAATCCTTACGGAAAAGAAAAGAAGGGTAGTGGATTGGAAATGATTCGTGGATTTGTTCATTTTCATAGTGGAATACCTAAAGAGAAATGAGCAAGGAATGGGGTTTCTATAGTCTTAAAGATAAAATTCAGTAGAAATGTTACTGACTAGGAAAGTCAGTACAGTAAATCGATGAAAACCTTATCAGAGTGAATTTAAACTAAATGCAGAAAAAGATGACAATTATAACAATTATATTATATATGTTCCATTTGAAGGTAAAAAGGTAAACATAAAAAGGATTCTTCACCAAACTTAACCGAGTGATCGCAGACATCGCAGAAAACACAAGAGAATTGTTCCTGCTCGGTGACTTTTAAAGTAGAATAGGAAAAGAGATTAATAATAAAATAGTGAAACTATACTGGAGAAGAACGAGTGAATGATAACGGTACTCGATTAATTTATAAATATAATGATCTAATGACAAAAAACGGATTTTTATAGTTTACGAAGTCTAGATAGTCTACGAAGATACAACCAAACCGGAATCTAAAATCAATAATAAACTATATCATTATCAGACAAAGTAACAATATTAAAATAAACGATGTGAGAATGCTTAGAGGAACAATATGTCAATTGAACCACTATCTACTTAGATCTAAAATCTTCCGGTCTTACAGGTATAACGCACGGAATAGTGAGGAGGAAGAGGAACGAAACGCTGAAAAAGTTAAGAATATAAAATACAAGTTAGAGAATCTAATGCAGGTACAATATAAAAWATCTATATCAGAAATCTATATAAAAATTGAACGGGAAACTAAGAAGGAGTTAGAAAAGATTGAGGACATATATGGAAATATATTAGAGAGATTCATGGAGTCGCAAAGAAAGCACTGGGAAGAAAGAATAACAAGCTATGGCAAACCGATGAAATTGATCAATTGGTGAAGGAAAAAAAGGCATTATCAAACTGGCTAAACTCAAAATCAGAAGAAGAACGAAATTACATCAGAAAAAGAAACAAAGTCAGAAGAACCGTAAATGTCGAGAAAAATGAGATATGGGACGAGAAATGCACAGAAATAAGTGTGCCTATATCGGAGGAAGACGAAGTATAGAGAGAAAATTCATAAGAAAAACGCAATAACAKAGAAAAGCGAAATAATGCCAAGTTTGACAATACCACATCAGAAATGAATGAATTGCTATAGGAATTTATTAACAGAAGAAAGATTTGAATATAAAGTATGTTCGCAAACACACGTTCATATAGAAGGAGAAGAAGACAGTATTGGAATAAAAGATGTGGGAAGAGCGATAATGTTTTCCATAAATGATAGAATGAATGAACCAGAAGATATATACGCTGAGTTCCTGAAATGTGGAACTATATCGCATATTGAGCAGCATCATCAACCAACATCCAATAAACGGACATCCAGTAACAGATAAATGAAAAGTATACATTTAGTATAAGTATAAGTATAAGAATAGTATACATTTCCTCAGTATACGTTTTCACTATATCATTCTTTATATCTTTTCTCATTTTTATTATTTCTCATATTGACGTTTTTTTGTTTCTCATTAAATGTTCCTGCTTCGTTAGAAAAGTGCTAATGCAAAACTAGAAGAAGATTGTAAATGGGAATGGAAACGTTAAAAGACGTAAAATTCTTTTATTATTGTAAAATATGACAATATTTTTATACTGACGTTGGACATTACTCACCTTCCATCACCTTCTACTTTAGTGGAAGATCCGTAATCTTTCCCAACCACTCGCTTAAGATATAAAATGTCATAGCGCCCTCTTAAACAAAATACTTGAAATATTAGCTTAAAATATTAGAACTTAAAATGTTAGCATTTCAAGGATTCGGTGATTGGACAAGTAAATTTTATTACGCCCCTCTCCCTGAAAATGTCAGATACAAAATGCAAATGTGGCATAAGTAGTTGCTCAGTAGTTGTTGGTATTCTCGTAATAATAGGTAATAGTACAGAAGGAAAGTATTGCTATCCACAGCTGAAACTTAGAAATCCTAAGAATTAGATATTTTTCGTGTAAAAAGTTTTCGACAGATTTAACAGAGTCGATTTTAATACATGCTTTCGGTAAACTTTCTGCGCGAATATCCTTTATTTTTGCTTCGAACAAATTTTTTCAAAAATGACTACGATACAGATAATTCCCGAGAAGATCATGGAGATTATTCTCTCTGACAGGGATATCACTATACAAGATTTCGTCAATTTTTCGTCTATTTACACTCATTTCTATAATATGGTCATAGCAGAGAACCGCTTTTGGCGACTACATTTTTATAAAAGGTATGCAATCTAAATATTTTAGTAATAGCTTAATTTTTCAATTTCCTCAATCCATTCTCTTTCATTAATTTGTTATTTGCTTCAGAATTTCATTCATCGTGTCATATACATTATACGTATACAGATACGTAGACAGATCGCGTTTGCATGTACGATTTATATATATATCCTTTTGGGCACTATTGTGTGATGTATGATATGTATCCGCGCGTGTCCGCGCAGCGACGTCTGTCAAATTTTTCTATTTTRTTTAAGATGAAGATTTCTTGTGAACTTTTTACTTTAGCATTAACCATAACTCGTTTAATTATGTGCAATACTTTGCAAAATTAAGTGTTAACTTATTTAT
Organism: Eciton burchellii; assembly: GCA_020341155.1. Classification (NCBI taxonomy): domain Eukaryota; kingdom Metazoa; phylum Arthropoda; class Insecta; order Hymenoptera; family Formicidae; genus Eciton; species Eciton burchellii. The sequence continues at coordinate 399,555 of JAHMML010000092.1, read as the reverse complement.
ATCTATTTGATTTTTATTTCAGATGGCCCCATTTGGAGAATCGTTGTAAGGAGGAACTGTGGAAGGGAGAAGTAGATTTTGAAGAATTAATACAAATTCGTGTCGAATGTAGAAAAGTGTTACGGCATTATTTGTCACGAATGAAAAGTTTTATAATGGTTTTAAATATGAAGTAAAAATGCACAAAGATGATGATGAATATATTGATGAGCAAGATCTTTATTTCCTGATCCATCAGGGGCATCATATGAATTACTATTTTCTTATAAATGAGTTAATAGTTTTACTTCAAAAGTCACACAGGTCAGATTTAATAAGAAACGTCTCTTGATAAAAAATTTTCATAATTATTTTATATTTCTCATAATACATGTATTAAACTGATATAAGATTTMTTCTACAGTTAATATTTATAATTAATATCTATGTATAATTTATATCTAATATAGTTAACATYTATAATTATTTTAACTTTCTAGTGGACGTAAGGATGAGTTAACAAATATTTATTACGGTGAAATGCTCCTGCGATGTTTGAAATATTACTATCTAAGGGAAATGTGGCAGAAATTTATAAGTCGTCCTGTTAAGCAGCAACTACTGGAAGAATCATTGACTTTTCTAGCGCAATGGTTTCAACCTAAGTAAGACATTTTTTATTCACAAATAGAAACAAAACTAGACAATATTGCAACAAATGATGAAACAGCTCAAATCTAAGTGTCCCAACCATCCAATATTCTCAGCATCCCGTCAACAATTCTCCTATTGGCGATACAACAACATAGAAGAAGAAAGTCAATGGAATAACAGTGATGGAAAAAAAATACTGCATACGCTTTCCAAAGTCATATATGAACTAAAATTCCACAATGCATGTGATCAAACGAATACAACGTATTAGGAATATCATTTCATAAATCACGTAAGTTATAAATCATGTTATGTTATGATTAGTTACACAGTTTTATTCATGTTACACAGATGCATTCATATTCATTACCTGATATAAATTTTAACATCTATGTGTGTCTAATTGTGATAGGTTTTAGAAGAAAAGGGAATTTGTATCCTGTTGCTGGGCATGATATTTTAATGTGTAGCAAGAAGATTAGGCATGCGCTTAATTCCTCATTCAAACTGAAGAATTCTAATTTGAAAGTCAAAAAAGTAAGTATAATTTCAACTTAAGTCGATCATATATTCCCTAAATTTTTATTTCTCTTTCAAACGTATAGATATTTCTTTTTATTTTTCTTCCAGTAAAGYAACAAACTCATGTTTATTCATCAATTTCAAGGGACAGAATGAAATCACTTTGACTCATGGATATCATTCGATAAATTACCAAATAAATGCCAAAGAGGTAATTATATAACAATATAAAAATAAATCACATATATTATCTGCAAAATTCAATGGGAATTCGTATAATTACCAGTGTCTGGTTACATAATTGGATACATTCCAGCAAGTTTATAAAGATTTTTTAAGTCAATACTTTATTAAAAGCTTATTTTTCTCCAAATGCGAAACGATTTCTACTTCTTCACTACGATCTATGATATACTTATACTACTTATAAATTTAATATTTGTTTCAGCTCATATCTCAATTGACAAAATGTTTAGATTTGCCATATCTGATAATACCTTGGACGGAGAGACATATTTCTGATGTTACCCTGCCCAAAATGACGTACAATCGTTGCTGGTGCGAATTCGAACGCCTAGTGCGAGAAGACGACGTGTATGTGATCGAACAATTATTTAAGTATTATACTTTCCAATCGAGAAGTATATCGGCCTTAATATCTACATTGAAAGTGGTACGTAGTCGAATTATAACTAAAAGAAAAGTGCAATTCCTTCAGATAATTTCTTCGATTTTTCATAAGCATATATATTTTTTTTCTTACATTAAGGATGATTGCATATAAAAAAATACTGGATAGTGAAGAGCTAAAGTATAACATTAGTAATGTACACATTGCAAAAACATTTTATTAGTTCCTTAAATAATCCTCTACGTTACAAGTATTGCTGTATCTTGAATAATCGTATATAAATTGCTCATAATTAGTATACATAAATATTTAGGCAACAAGAGAAGTGCTGTAAGAAATATTTGCTAAACAATTTTTTTATTTTATATAGATCGCAGATACTTCAAGGAGAATCAGAGCCTATGCCAAATTTATACTTTTCGTAGCGCAACGCTACGAAACAGGATTGGTAAGCTTATATAACTAAAAGTTCCGAAGAAACATTAGCGGAAAATGTAGCGTACGATTGATTATTCTTCAATACGTTACGATAATGACGAGAGAAAACAGAATATCGAACTTTCCTTAAGCAAAGTCATAAGATTGGCAAATGAAGATTAAAACATAAATGCAGATAGATAGAATACAAATGTGAATCGGTTTTAATTTTGGAAGGAAATCTGTTAGAACTTTCTGAGCAGATCTTCTTCCAGAACAAAGCTTTAATATTATTATGTTTTCTTTCTTTAGAAAGCCATTTTCCGTGATCTGTTACTTGTGAAATTATAAGAATGATTATTTACTCTTGTTAATTATTTTTCATTTTTCGCAGTGCTTAAGAAGGAAAAAATACATCTGCGAACCAAAGTTAAGATGCGCAAGTATGAAGTACGCTGTTGGAATGATCGTATCAATTAAATCCAAAGAGCAATTGGCAGGTGTGATAATCAGATGGCAAAACGGCAAATTCGAGAATGGGAAGGAACTTACGTCATATAACGAACCAAGATTAAAAGATCCAATTCTAGAATTCTATTCAGTTCTTTGCGAAGATGAGAAACTGTATTACGAGTCCGAATATATATGTAACAAACAGATAACGTTATGTAAATTACTTCATACTGGAGTTTTTATCTATATAAAGAGATAGATATATCTATTGCGTATTGTAATGTGCGAGTATAAGTTTGTGTTCTTTTATCGCAGATTCCTTAAAGAAGTTGGACAAGGCGAGACCCATCAAAAATAGCTAAATTGGAAAACATTTTTCTGAATTCAAGCGGACATATTATGTGCCAAATGAAATACTGGCGAATGAATATTCAGAAGATGTACCATATTTATCGAATGAATTGTAAAACAACAGTTTTCTGTTGTTCAATGTTTAGGATATTCAAGAATATTTTTTAAACATACTACTGTCTTTAAGCGCATGATATTTTATTGAATGATAACGTTGTAAATAGATTCAATATGCTGATAAAGTAACAAACATAATGTATGGACCTAGATAACGTAAAACCCATCTATCTAAATTTTTTAAATAAAATGAGAGAAGAATAATTGAGTAAAATCATTTCTTCATACGTTTTCATATTTCATAAGTGCAATCCAGACAGATTCACCTGTTGAGAGAATGATTATCTTGGAGATCATTATCACTTCATAATACGGTTAAATTATTGCTTAAAGAAGACTCCATTCTATTACACTGTGTTCATAGTTTAAAGCGATATTATTGTCGCTGCGATTCAAGTTTCTACGAAATATATTTCCGTGGATTTATTCTTACAAATCGATGAACATCCAGTAGAGTCGCGGCTATTTTCATTCGCAAAATCCCCGTATATAATTCAGCAATTCTCGGGATGTGCACGCTCGTTTTTTACCGTTAATCGCCAATGTCGCCATCCTGTTTATCTCTCTAGTAAACACGTCACTGCTAGAAGTGACGATGTGATGTGTGATGGTGACGGGGGATGTGTTTACTCTTTTTCGCGCTGCCGCGCAACCCTCTTGAACAGGCTGGATATTTTAGTTATCGTTTAAATTCCAATCGTTCCGTGTACTGTTACTGTTACGATATATGTTGTGCGCACGTATTCATGTTACGTTCCTATTATTTATATATAGTTTCGAGTTGAAACATCCTGCGCTGGTATCCGATCCCTAATTGCCATTCTGGTCTGTTATTCCATTGTTTCTCTGCTATTTTCCTTTCATTTATGGCCTTCTGTACCTCATGTTGTTCCATGTTGTTTTTGATCTTCCTCTCATTCCTTTTTCTCGGAAGCCTCCATTTCAATACTTGTTTTGGAATCCATTTTCGTTCATTTTTTATGAACGTGTCCATACCAGACTAGTTGTTTCCCTTTGACGTCATCTATTATCGAACCTTCGTTCCGTTGTTTGACTTCTTCGTTTCTGACCTTCTCTCTCCGTGAAATCCTCATAGATCGTCCAATAGTATACATTTTCGTAGCTTGTAATGCTCTTTTACTTCATTTGGTTAATTTCCATATTTCGCAGCCAAATGAATTATACTTTTTACCATGATTTCATAGATATTGAACTTCCTCTTTTTCGTAATGCTTTTACTCCACAAGATACAAGATACGCATTCAGATATGCGATTCTCGCTTTTGTTATTTTACTGTTTATTTCTTGTACATCTGTCCCTTCGAGATTTAGTGATATTCCCAGATATTTTTATTCCTTGCAAGTTCTGATTTCTTTCTTATCTTCCATTACCAGAGTTTCTGCCTCTGCTCTAGTCATAAACATTTAGTTTTTTGGGTATTTAGCCTCCATTTTTCATACTCCTCCATTAATTTCCTTATCATGTACTCAATATCTTCCCTATCATTTGCTATTACCGTCTGTTCGTCCGCAAACTAAGGTATATAGGCATTGCTCCTTTAACTTTATTCCTTTTCTACGGCATTTCTGTTTTCATAAATATAAAGCTTTAGATACATAAATCCTGAAGAACATTGGAGATACATCCCGGCTTTTGATACTGAGAAGTTCACTGATAAGCTGTTGTTTTGTTTTATTCTTTATGTTGAGTCTTCGTATAAATTAGGGTGTAGTTTATATTTTAATCTTGTAGGACTTTCCATTGCTTCATTAATGATACCGTATCGTACGCCTTGAAGATCTATAAATGCTATATGAATCTTCTGATTCCTTACTATGTTTTCCTCAATTACCTGTTTTAGAAAAAATAGATTATCTGTTCAGGATCTTCCATCTCTGAATTCGCTCAATTCTTCCTTTTCCAGATTGATATACTGCTTCTCAATCAGGCCGCTCAGTGTTTTCATATAGTGAATTAAAATAATTATTACTAGATGTTAAATTGTTAGTGCGTTAGTATTTTCTATATCTTCTGAAAAATACATATAAATAAATCCGAAAAAAATACAAATTCCATATACATAAAAATATACTTTATCACCAAATATTTCTTAAATATTTCTTAAAATTAGAACTAAAACTGTCTAAATTCAAGCTCATGCATGTTGCAAAGAACAGCGACAGAACAATATTTGAAAAAGCTTTAAAGAGTTATTAATTATTTGTAAACTGTTAATAAATATTCTGAGAGATGAATTTTATCTCTGCTGGACACATATTGCGAGCATAAATGCATGCATGCATATGCGCGGGAAATATTCGATCATGTTCTTTCCTAATATATCTAACATATCTAACATATCTTCCTAACATATCTGGTAATGTTAATATCAACAACAGAATATAAATTTTTAGAGAAAAGAGCTGAAAATTCATTATTCATTTTAGATTATGCAACGCAATAAAAAAATAAATATATAATTGTTGATTAATGTAATGAGTCAAGCACATTTTAAAGATATTAAGTTTTACGATATAATTACAAGTTTGGTGTTAAAATTATTCATTGCACCTTACTAAATTGGATATTATTCCTGAATTTTGTAAGTATTAATATAAATTACCGATATTTATAAAAAAATTTGCTAAAATATACTTCGGAGCATATTGAAAATTATGATTTTTAGCTTTAAGCCGCTTCTTCGAACAATGCTCTGCAATCATTTTTGCAAAGATATGTAACATTGAATTTAGTTATTGTAGCACTAAATTTAAGTAATCCTTTAATTTTGTTGACAAATGTATGAGAGAATGTAACGGAATATAAAATAAATAATACGAAAGGTTATAAAATTGGAAATTATTTAATTGTTTCTAGACATGAAATAATGTAGTGATTGAGAATTAAAATATATATATATTTTCCATGAAAATTACTTTAGATAATCTTTTGCAAAGCATTCATACTAACGCCATAAAATTTATCAAAAATATTCTAGATAATGTCAGATCCTTGAATGTCAGATCCTCGAATTTACATCGATAAAGAAGCTTAATATAAGAATATAGTAAAATTATATATTATCATAATTCTGCAATTTATAAAATTTACACATTTTTATTTATATCCTATAATAACATAGACGTAATTTTGATCTTATCAAATAAATCGCATAAGCAAATTATATATAGCACACATATATGTATAACGATAAAAAATGAAATAAAAATAAATGTGTGGACATAGAGGTTCCGCTTCCTTCTGGAGAAGAATGTGGCCTGCCTTGTATATTAATCTGAAAAATATAATTTAATTTAATCTAATCCTAATTCGTTAACATTAAAAAGCATAATTAATTGTTAAGGACAAAGATAATTTATATTTATATTAATTTAAATATAAACTTAACCAAACATAATTCCATCTCACTCTTACATTATAAATGTACACTAATCATCGATGATATACTAATTTAAACTAATCTATTAATCTAAACTACATCTATTAATATAAACGGAAAGTTCTTAAATTTTGCATGGTTTGGAGAAACATGTCAAAAGTAAATATTTTTTCGTACGATATTTTCATTTGCGATTTTAGCATTAACGTTAACGTCATGTGTTGTTAAGATAAGGATTGTTAAGATAAGGAATATAATCTCAACACTCTAAATTAACAAAAAATGATATAATTTCCTTGATACATATTAAAGTTGACAAACGGAATTTTTTAGAATATTAATCTGTTAATCTGCAAATGTACATAATATGAAACATTAATGTAAAACGTATTATTGTTTCGCAAAATTTTCGTGGTATATATTTTATTCTCCATTATTCTTGCTTCAATATTCACGTCTTCTTCTTTTTTAACAAATAACAAATTCTGTTAAATAACAAATTTAACATAATTATTAGTATTTTGCTACAAAGAATAGAAATTAATTGACTTAATAAATATAACTGTTAAAAAGAAAAGAGTAATGGTATAGTGAGGTCTCGAATTCTCTGCCAATTAAAAATGAAATACACGTATGCGTTAAACTTAGATTCATAATCAGCCATCGCATTTCATACTTCATTAAAGACATTTAAACTTTCCATACAGTTTGGACATATGCCTTATCTTGTAAATTTTTCAAGAACTAAAGCTTGTGCACTTACATGTTTCTACATTCATAATCCATTCTTTTCAATAAACTACATGTAGGAGATATAAGGAAGAATAAATAATAACTTTCTATCCCCGATGGTGATATTAAATGAATAGGTTTCCGATGCCTCAGATTGATGGAACAATAAGTAAAAAGACTTTTTATTCTTTTTTACAAAAATACTTGCAAAATTGCAAAAATCTTTGTTGATAGGCCGGCTGACTCTGTAGCTTCGTCACTCGAGGCTCTTTGACTTTCTGGTACGCACTGTCTCTTGCACCCTCTGTTCGTCTGTCACTCGTCTCTCTCTCTATTGTTACTCTCGCATTGCTATCAGTACTACTTTTATTCTTCTTCTGCCGCACCCTATGCCATCATCCTTTTATACCCAAAAGTGATGCCACATCTCAGAGTTGTCGGCCAATCGCTACATATTATCATTCTGAATCACATTAATGCGAGTGTCAACGGTTTCTTTCACGGTTGTGGTGGTTCTTTTCTTTGTTTTGAACGCACTCGTCCAAACACACGCACATGCGTGTCGGCTTTTCCGATTACAAAAGCTTTTGATACATGTCGCTATCAATAATCTCTTTTTTCTATACTACATATAACTCATTTAATTTCGCCTTTTTAACATCTTCTTCTAAGAACTTTTCGTAACTATTAATATCTAAATCTTCACATAAATAAATACGCGATCATAATACATAAACTTATCTGGGAAAGTATATAATATTAGCTATTATACATAACTGTTATATATAACTGTTAAGCTTGTTTCAGAAATAGATAGTAAAACTTTGCTACCCTACTCCACTATTTTTAGAAATGGTTACATAATTTTTCTAAGCAGTAATTACAAATATATTTATTTGTTAACATACTTAATTATAAGGACATTATAAAAATGTATCTAGAAACTCTTTCTTTCCAACATATAATATTTCTTTTATTCACGAGAGAGTGCAGAAATGGAGGAATATTTAAAATTTAAAGAAATTTCTTAATCGCCACTAAATCGTTTTCGCGATAAGTTAACGTTTTTTTTGCTGTTAAATCCGCGCCTATTTTCTTCCTGGATTTTCGCAATATTTTTTTTTGCATGGTCTCTAATTTCGTCGCGATCTTCCTGGAATTCAGAAATCCATTCTTTCCCGATCTTTCCTATAATAATTCGCGATCTCGCAATCGCGCTCGGGTTCCGAATAATACATTAAATAATACATTAATGGGGACGTGCCCAAACTTCTATGCACTATTACGACAATGCTGCGCCAAACGTTTATACCACTAAATGTTTATACCACTCTTCTCGCACCGGATCCGCAAGCTTAGTTAACAAAAGAATTAGTGTGCGATTTACTCGCTCTATTTGACCGTTAGCTCTTGGTATTCCGGTTGTGATAAGCTCGATATTTTCCTCTTTACAATAATTTTGAAAATCATTGGACGTAAATTCGGTGCCTCGATCTCAGATTATACGACGTATATTCCCGAAAATAATTGATTGTTTCTTTAGAATATTCAACACCTCAACCGTATTTGTAGTTTTCGTCGCGTACAACCATACAAACTTGGAGAACGCATCGACAATGAGGAGTATATGATTATAGCTCTTCTTAGTCAAGGGGAGCGAGTCCCAGATGATCGATATGATAAGTATCTAGCGGCACTTCTTCCTTTGAAATTGGACTCAAAAATCCTTCCTGCCTACCCTGTTTCTTTTCAGCTAATATACAAGGAACGCAATTTTTAATAACTTTCTGAATTTTATTTCTAATATTCGGAATCCAGTACTCTTGATTTAACAATGCCTCTGTTTTTGCGACCGAAAAGTGCCTTCTTTCATGCGCTTGCCGGACAATTTGGGATCTTAACGAAGCGGGCACAACAATTCGCAGATCGTCGTCTACCTCCTTGAAAAGTATGCCGCCTCTCATAACATATCCGTCGATTTTCCGCGCTTCGGCAAGATCAAGATTCTTTTAATGTCAGTGTTATCTTGCTTGCTTTCTCTAATCGTGCCAACAGATCGTCTTTAGAAGTATCTCCTAACATATATTGTGGTAGCGGATAACGACTCAATGCATCGACATGTGTCATGCTTTTACTCGGTATGTTCGATTGTATAACTGAACTTTTCTAGTAATAAGGCCCACCGCGCCACGCGCACACACAAATCTTTCTTGTTCATTGTGGCCGCGAATGCACGACAGTCAGTAATAATTTTGAATGATATACCTAGCAAATAAACTCGGAATTTCTTAAGGGCTTTTATAATAGCTAATACTTCTAACTCGTAATTCGTGTATCACTCTTCCGCAGCCGTGATCTTTCCACTGCAATAACAAACTGGATGCATCGCATTGTCGCTTCTGCTTCTCTGCAAAAGTATTGCGCCATACTTATGCATTGACGCATCCGTATGCAGCTCTGTCGAGCGCCGATCTCATATAAACTTAGAATCAGTCTATCGCAAAGGATCTTTCTTTTAAACGCGCGAATATGATTCTCTTTCTCTTTTACTAAACTCAAATTTGGTCTCTGCTCTTAGTAGATTGGTCAACAGACACGCGAACGATAATAGAATACTGGGAATAAATTTCCTGAAATATCCATTCAATCCTAGAAAGCTTTGAACTTGTTTCACTGATTTTGGCTCGAAGAATTTCCGTACGAAGAATTTCCTGCTTCCATTTTACGTTCAAAGGGACTTACAGGGTCGTCCTCTATTACGTGGCCAAGAAATTCTACATGTTACTGTAAAAATTGGCACTTCAACCAATTTATCGCTAATCCAGTCTTGTTCGCCACTTTCAATACTACTCGAAGATTCCCTACTCCTGTCTCACAATCAGTAGAAAGTATTATCAAGTCGTTCATGTAAGTTAACACTATCTTATCCTATATAAGATCTCGGAAAACTGTATTAATAAATCTTTGGAAAATAGCTAGTGAGTTACACAAACCGAAAGGAACACGCAGAAATTCGTAATGTCCATCTGGTACGATAAAAGCTGTGAGCTTTCGACTTTACTCATCCATAAAAACATAAAAGAATCCGTTTTTTAAGTCAAATGTACTAAAATATTTCGCGCCCTGCAGTAAATCGAGTTGAACCTCCACGAGTGATAAAGGGTATCGATTCTTAATTATTTTTTTATTTAACTGTCGTTTTATTTAACTGAGACAATTGAGCCCTCTTTCTTTCGAGCTAACACGACAGGATTCGCATATTTTGATAAGGATAGTTGCACAATGTCTCGCGTATCCACTCATCGACTTGCATTTACCTGCTTTCTATGGCAACAATCGTCTTGCTCTCTGGTACATAGGTTCATCATCTTTCAGTAATATAGTCATCTTTAACTTGGTCTCTTGTGTTTTCTGTGGTTTATACTCATCGACTTAACTGTTAATTGCGTCTCGATACTCGATATATATATATTCAGTATATGCGTCACGTCTATGTTATTTATTTCGTATGAATCTAAATCTAATTGACATATCTCTCTTTATTTTCCGGAATGGATTCCGAAGCATTAATAATAATTTCCCCGGCAGTCATCGTAACGTGAACAGATTTTGGAAAATCTGCACCTATGAACAATTCGTGTTTCATGAGCGTATCCGAAATGACATGAACACGAATTGGGTAATCGTTCTTATCTATATTCACAATTGCATCAAACCTAACCAGAGTTATATTATCGCCTGAACCTATACTGCGAAATCGAATCATCTTTTCCTTTAACTTCGGAGTACCTACTCTAATATAGCGCACATTACCCGCGCACATTAGACAAATATCGCTCCCGGTATCAATAAGCACTTCTATCTTTTGATTGTTAATTGATACCTCTTTTACGTATTTCTTATGGGCGCTTCACGTAACAATATTAATGTCGCTCGCAGTTATCGCTCGCTTATCGCATTTGGACGCCAGGTGTCCGCGCTCACCACAGTAGAAACATTTTGGTCCCTGCGTCTTCGTTGGACAATCTCTACGTGATCAGGCAGTCCGCAATTGAAGCAGTTCCTCTTCTTCTGTTCGCTCCTTCCGCTTTCACCGTCTCTGTTCCTCCTCGGCTTGTTCGTTCCGTCTTCACCACTTTTGTTCCTCAATCGCAACTGATATCTTCCTTCGCCGCTTTTCGCTTCTTCTCTTTTTTCCCATCGCTGTACTTGCTCGAATCGCCCTCAACGCTTCTCTAGTCGCACCGCTGATTCGCGCTGCATTTCTTATCACACGATCAGGAACGTCAATGATGTATCCCACCAGCTCTTCTTCTGCGATCGGCACATGGTTTCCCAGGATAATCTTCTGATGTATGTAATCACTGAATGACTCGCCTTTCTCCCACTTACGTCTCACGGAATTTCTCACGCAGCATCATCCTATCGGGTCGCTGGTTGAACATAGTTTTTAGTCTACCGAGTAAATCCTCCATGGACAGTTCCGCCTTCGAATGTGGTCAAGCCAAAGCTTTTCCTCGCAGCCTCAGTGCGATCAGTATCCTCATGTGCTTAGCGTTTAACTGGTAAATTCGCTCCAGAAATCTTAGTTGATCTTGCCATGTGCAAAAATCATCCGTTGTATCATCGAATTCAAGGAGAAGCTCAGCTATAGTATTTATATTAATCTTAATTTGTACTTATTCAGTCTCTGTACTCGCCTGTATATCTGGTGCACGATTAGTGCAGAATTGGTCGTCGGTGGACGAGCCTTCAATAATTCGAGTTCTCGTTTCATTATCTCCAATTCCATCTCAATTATTCGTACATCTTGAACTTGCGACTCTAATCGTGCTTTAATGATCGCTCTCTCTCGACCGCATTCTGATTGTTCATGCTCTTCTCGCTAGCAACCTCTTCCATGTCTTCACTTGAGCTTCCGATTGTTGCTCAATGTACCGCTGGGAGTCGACTCATTTAGACGCGTTATTAACTAATTTTTGCAACCCGTGCCGGACAGACCTAACTTCCTTAATTCTTCTTTCAACTCTATCTCCGTTAGATCATTTGCATAGCTGGCAGTCATATTGACCGTTTCTAAGCTCAATATCTCACCTTTTGATTGCCTCTACTCTCAACTCTCGTTCACCAGCTCTCAGTCCTCAGCTTTCAGCTCTCACTTGCAGCTCGCAGCTTGCAGCTCATAATTCTCAAATTGCTCTTTATTCAAGGTTTCTCAATCCAATTGCATCGATCCCAGACGAGCCCCCAAATTTTGTAGAATATATTTATTATATTTCTACCCTGATAGAATTATTAAGTATGATTTTTTTTCAACGCCTTAGATTGATGAAATAATAAGTAAAAGACTCTTCATTTGTCCTTACAAAGACACAACGCAAAAATATCTCTATAAACTAAACTGACTCCACAGACTTCGTCGTTCGCGACTCTACTCGACTACTGTCTATCATACACTTTTTTTCACACTCTGTCTCGTCTCTCGCATACGGTCTCATACTTTTTGACTCGTCTTTGTTGTCCTCGTCCTTTATATACCCAAAAATAGTGCTACATTTCAGAATTGTCGGTTACATATCATCGTTACATATCGTTACATATCTGGATGAATCCTCTTGCGAACTTCCGGGCGTCAATAGTTTTTTCCGCTGTTGTCTGTTCTGGACGCAAACGCTCGTGCGCGTCGGCGCCTTTGATATATGCCGCCACCGATAATTCCTTTCTTCTCTACTATATGTATATACATATACAGAACGTATTAGAAACCAATAATAAAAGGTAATATTCAACAGTTTTATTGTTTATCCATTTCATATCGCTGGCAAAATCAACATCTGAACAACTGAATAACATTTTATCTTTTGATTTTGACAAAATAGATAGCATTTTGTGAAGCAAAAGGAAGTAAATATCTAGAAGCTTATTTAATCCAGTTAACCCATGACTACATTTAAATTTATTAACATTATGAGATAAACATTGATCTTCGAACAGTGATTATGTAAAGGCCTATCGCATTACTAAAGTGAGAAACAAAGTTAATACGATAGCTTCTTTGTAAAGAATGTCAATTATAGAATTTTTGTTTATTACTTTTGCTTCATGCATATGCTTTTAGCATTTTTAATCTTTTAGTTATAGCATAATGTATGTATATATTTTAATAAATAATCAGATTTTTAATGATTCGATTATACATGAGTTATTTTTCTACAAGTAAACTAATGTCGCTTACAGTTAAATCAGTATGTTTTACATACACCTTTTCCTTTACTACTCTTTTAATACTAATATTATATATTATTATAATAGCTTAACTCATATCTTTTAGGTTAGTGAATTCAACTTATGTCCTGAAGATAATGATTTGAAGATTGAAAAAATAATTGACAACTAGATTTTTCTATTGCAGCCTTGCATTCATCGAATCTTACATGATATCTTCCTCAGCCCTGACTTCCTCTACATTTATCTCATTCAAATACATTTATATTCGATTACAATATTATGTAATATTAATTTTCATCAGTTTTTCATTCTTCTTATAAAGTCTTAAAGAGTATATGCTCATTGGCATATGCTCTATAGTATTGCAACATCAATCATTGTCTTGGGGAAATCTTCTTTTTAGTGCATGGATGCTTCTCATGAGGAGTTCCGTGAATATGTTGGAATGCCTCTCCATTCTATCAGCATATCTCTGGCTGTGTTTTCTTATCTCGTCTCTAACGTATGGTACGTTAAGGTGCAGTAACACACGTTAGTTAGTAACACACATCAAGATACATTGACGGTAATTCTAAGGAATTTATGTTGGATCCTTTGTAATATTGCTATATTCGAATTGGAGACCCTCAATTGAATACCGTAGGCCTAGCTAAATTTGAGGATTGCCTTATATAATAACAGTTTGTTTTCAGTTGACAGTTGTGATTTGCAGCCGAGTAGTCAATACATTTTCCTTATTTGCAGTCCAAGTTGTTTTCGCTTGATAGATATATGTTTTCTCCAGTTTAGTCTGCGATCTAGATCTAAACGTCCTAAATATTTGATATCTTCTGCTTGAGAGATTTTGGTCATTCAGAGTTACCGTGAGCAGAGTGAGCATAGTCTGTCTACGGGTATTGAATGTCATCTGTACTGATTTTGTTCCGCTAGCATTGATTCCCCATTTTTTAAGCTATCTCTGGATGTGATAGCTTTCTTGTAGTCGCAAGGATGCTTCTAAATGATTGTTATGAGCTGCGGCTGTGTCGTCTGCATAAGTTGCTGTTGTGGAGTTCAGAATGATCAGTAGATCTGCAGTGTATAACTGACACATCGGTCACGGACATCAAACTTTGGCGATGAGAAAAGGTGTCGCACATAGCTAACCTTCAAAATCAGGTGGGATCGAGTTTTCCTTGCATTTTCGACCATTCAAGATTGAGTATGCGAGTAATATCTTTTAACACTGATACAAGAAGCACGATATGGAAGAAAGTAGGATAAAGAGGATCGTATACCCAGTACCCGTCGATGAGAGAAGCAGGTTCCCCTCGACAGTCAATAAGTGACCGTGCAGTGTTCTCAGAGGTGTATCAGGCTGAGGAACGAAGCTTTCCTATTGGTATCTTGATATATGAATTTGAACCTAAAACGCCGAAGTAGAAGTTCCTATGGAGCGCTTGGAAATATACAGAGAGCAAGAACAAAACACAGGACAGGAAACACACCAACAGGACAGGAATTCCACGCTCACGGAGAGCGAAATAGATACACCAGAAGAATCTGATTGCGAAATTAATGTGCAATCGGATACAATCAGATCATTCCGAGTAAAATACAAATTAATATACATGGGCAAGAAAAGCAACTTAATAAGGAAATAACTAAGAAGCTCATAGTACAACAAACCCTGCATCAAAACTTTGCTTATACCAGAAGATTGTATTCACTATGCGAATCAACTGCTGAACAAAGTCTTATGAATAATGCGAAAGTCATTGGTACCTTAACACAATTTCCACACATTTGTCAGAAGATAAATACGGAAGTCTCTCATGGAAAGAAGTCAGCAATAAAAAGAGAAACTGAAACAGCTCTGAAAAGGCAACGTTTTCATTTTTAATGAAAGCGTGTGAAATGAGCCTAAATAACTAAAATGGACCAGTTACTGGTTAAGCAAAGTAGTACCGACGATTAAAATCTTTGAAGGACTCGAGGAAGAGCTCGATGACATAAACATCAACGCTTGGGTGGAAAGACTGCCAAACTTTCCTCCGATTTTTGTTGTTAGTGTCGATAACTTTTCGTCGCTCTCTCAACTGCTGCAAAAGATAGCCATTGGCGATTATGAAATGAGAATTATAAACAATGAGCAAATTAGAATCCAGCCCAAAAGCTCCTTTCCTTATGTCAATTTGATGAAGAAACTCAAAAGCAGGAATATGGAATTCCACACGTGTGAACCGAAGCAGGAAAGGAGTTACAAAATAGTCCTTCAACATATTTACGCTACGCGAATTTGGATAACATCAGTAATGAAATTGAAGATCAGGGACATTCAGATATGGATTCAGTTCTGGATCAGTTATGGAATATCATAAAGCAAAGCACTGATAAGATCCTTTCCATGTCGAACTAAAATCAGAGAGCAACAATAAGGACCTTTACGAGGATAGATCACTTAAAGTCTTTAATATGGAAAATACTAGTGTTGCTACCGACAGACTCAACAGTTTTGCATATTGATCTACTATAGGCTCTTGAATAGCTATGTTTATTTTGCGTTTAGTGCAGTATTCTCCTAGTTCTAACATCGCTATTAGATTTCTTTCTATGTTAATCAGGATTATTCGAATATAGTGTACTGTTTCTTTAGTAGCCATAATCGATGTTTTCTTGCAATTTTTGACAGGATATATTACAGGAAAGACAATTTCCCGCTTAGTGGAGCATTTTAATTTTCATCTGCTGGTATGCAGAGTTATTTCTTTGACTTATAGTTAGGTTTGTTATAATCGGATACACCGCATCTTTCGTGGCATTCTTTGTCGGAGCAATACTTGGCCATATGACCAAGATGTGGTATTTTAGGTATCTTGCAATCTGTAGGATATCTCTCACTTTGAATGAAGAGAATCTCATGTACAACAGGCTTCCTTGTTTTAAAATGTACTTCCTTACTTTCGGAGCTACTTGTATAATCCAGTGAATTGTTGCTTTATTCCTGAGTCCGGATATGGATCTTGGAATTATATTATCTCCCTCAATAAGAAGATCAAGTTCTGTAATACAATATTCTCTTTCAATTCACTAGTTGTTATCGAACTGTCCGTCGTATAGAAGAGGATTTCTCTTTTTTGTTTCCTTTATTTGGAATGACTCAAGTTTCGGATGATGTTTAAATTTTTGTAGAACTCCGCTACTACTGATTGTGTTTTCGATTCTCTGATATCCTTTATTTTTATTTTATCCGTTTCTGGATTCACATTATTTATTAATTCTTTTTTTATATCTTTTGACGTTTTTTCTTTATCGTTGCTCTATACAGAACACATCTCTTTGGTATCCTTGAGCATGCTGAGAGCTTCTTGCAATTCTTGCATATGTTAGAGCGCATTGAATATCCACCTTTAGAGTATTTATGATACTCGGGTACGCCGAGTACTTATTCTGTACATCAGAGAGAGCATTACTTTGTTCTGTTAGCAGTATTTCCAAGCAATGATTCATGGCTTCTTTCATCATTTTCACCCTCTATATACCTACAACAAGGCTTCATCTTATTGTGCAGTTGGTAGTCCTTTCTTAACCTTTCTGCTGAAGACGTAGGAATCATCTTGCTAGATGCAATGCTCTCCTCTTTTTCTATTTTTCTCTTTCGTACCCTCTCATCTGTGATAACGAATGTTAAATTTCGGGTATTGCAGACTATGTCTAGCGTTCACTAGGTCTTCGTTAGAACAATTTGCCGACCTGCCTATTTACCGATTGGCCGACTTATCGACTCACCAATTTATTGACTTACCAACTTATCGACTTATTAGCTTACCGACTTGGTAGCACAGAAGGATTCCCCTGCAACCAGCATGCCAGTCGTAACGTATATGTAGATATAGATATATCTAGTTGACGATCCTTTAGTATATGACATATGTTAAGCATATACAGGAATCCACATTCTGAGAGCGCGGCTAAATATCTGAAAGTCTAAATAAATCGCTTCATATTAATAAAAGATACGAGCACTAGCACAAGATGCGAGTAAAAAAAAACTATGTATCTTAGCATGGGATATCTAAGTTAGACCGGCCATTGAGATTAGACTCATGTAACGCAATTTCTCTAATCTTTGTAGCTCGATCTCTCATCGAGTCAATGTGTCTTATATTATAATAGCTTCTTGATATTGTCTCTCTCGACACCGACAGTTCGGATATTCAGCACAAACATTCTAAAAAGAAGTTATAACTCGCAACGAATTTCACTACGTATGACATACGCGATCGCAGCGCCATCTCCTCCTGATATCTCTATTTCTCTAAAAACTAACGATGATATCATTTGTGCAGTGGAAAGTTTTAACTATGCTGTATAACAGACCGCCTCGAATGCAACGTTAACGAGTAAAAATTTAGATATTATTTTCGAATATTCATCTGCAATAAAAGATAAACTAGCAAAGAAAAAGAATCTTCGTATGCTGTGGCAAACTAACGCCCAATGAAAATCAATCGAGCTATCAAAGTATTTAAAAATCTAGACTTGGAAAGAAACAAGGAAAGAAAAAAGATACAAAAATATCTAAGCAAGTTAAGTTCTACTGCTGCAATCAATTGCTTTCTATACGAAGAGACTGAAACGTCCGCAGACACTCGCCTATCTGGAGGAAGACGGGAGCTGGACCAAATGTGAAGAAGAAAAGACACAACATTCGTTACGTATCTCCTCACGGTTTTTAAGCTTAAATCGCGTGAGATTATTATAAATGAGAAAAATACACTAATTTCAGATGCCATTACTATCGCTACTCTAGATAACCGTACAAAGTCTTTCACTGTTAAGGAAGTAAGAGTCGTAATAAAAAGTCTAATTCCAAAGAAGGCGCCAGGTTACGATCTCATAACTAATCGAATTCTGCCAGAAACAGGAATAAAATTTATTATCCAACTATGTAATGCAGTCCTCAGACGGATCTCTTTTCTACCCCAATGGAAGATAGCGCAAATTATTATGATCCAGAAGCTTGGAAAATTTTCAGAACTTACAGAATCGCATAAACCGATTAATTTACTACCCGTCTTATCGAAATTATATAAGAAATTTCTCCAAGCTTCTCCACAATAAAGAGAAATATAGATCGATTCATCATTAGTTTAGTTTGATGTAAACATACAACCATAGAATAGATACACAGAATTGTGAAAAGAATAATCTATGATATGGAAGCACATAGATATTGCACGGTGATCTTTTTGATGTTTTGCAAATCTTCGACAAAGTCTAGCATCAAGGATTACAAAATTAAAAACAACTTTCCAACTGACCTCTTTGCCGTCGTAAGATCTCATCTATCACAGAATTTTTGAAGTTAAATATGGAGAAGTAATCACACAATTGAAGGAGATAAAATCTGGAGTTCCTCGAGATAGTGTATTAGTGCTCTATCTGCTGTAGACGGCAGATTTTCCGGTCGCTCTGGGTTCCAACCTACATGGATGATACAGCTGTACTTATGGCTCATAACAATTATATAGAAGCATCTTTACAGGACAGACTATAGGAAAGTCTCTACTATATCTAGAGGCGGCTAAAGAAATGGAGAATCAAAGTTAACGGGACAAGATCAGTAAATGTAACATTCAATACCCGTAAGGAGATATGCTCACCAATAACTCTGAGCAGTTTGAGAATCTCTCAAGCTCTAGATGCCATAAATATTTAAAACTGCACCTAGACTATAAATTAAATTAATAAAAATATGTATTCATTAAGAGATAACAACTTGAATTTCAACCGGGAAAAATGTACTGGCTACTCGGCAATAAATCATAACTGTTGATTGAAAACAAGCTATTATTGTACAAGACAATTCTCAAACCTATTTGAACGTCTATGGCGTTTAATTGTAGGATATGGCCTCCAATTCGAATATAGAAATATAGAATATACAAAGATTTCAAAACAAATAGCTTCGAATTATCGTTAATGCACTATGATACCACTGACACATTTTATCATGATCTTAATGTGTCACACATTAAAGATGAAATAAGAAGTCTCAGTTAGAGATATGCTGATAGGATAGCGGAGCATTTTACCATACTCACGATTAATCTCATGAGAAGCATTAAGATTCTATGCAAAATAAAAGGAAGACCATTTCAAGACCTATGCATCTGATCGGTGTAATAATATATTGTGCATATACTTTTCAAGACTTTCTAACACTTAATTGCAATATTACTAAACACATGTATTACTAAATGTCATGTAAGTGATAGCTCAGAATTTTTATGATAATAAAAAGAAGTTATAATATAAATTATATAAGCATAATAATAATATAAATTAGTGCTATATAATACAGAATAATTTTTCTTGTCTAAGATTTTTATATAACGATAATTTCAATGTACAATCGAGCTGTAAGCTTTTCTAGAATGCCGAATTCAAGCATAATAAACCTATGTCTTTCTGTTTTCGATTGTTTATATTAACGGCTTATGTAGATGCTTATGTAGAAGTAAATATTCAATTTCGCAACAACTTTATACATACTATACTAGCTTTGAAGCAAATGTTTATTTTTTCTTATCTCGTTCTCATCTATGTTGGATCGCAGAAGAATCCTAAAAGGCAGCATACTGAGATACCAAACAAATCAATGCTATCGGACGCTCACGAAATGCATGTGATAAAAGAGATGTGATTGTGTAAATGCGACAATATTATATATCGTGAATTAGGTTTATTTTATTTCAGGATCCACGAGATTGTCGGAGACAATCGTTTGAAGTTGTAGAAGGGTTCTGTAGAACATCGATGTGCGTATTGATTCCTAAGAAATATTTTATATATATACCGAGATCAGGAATAAGAAAAATTAATGAAGAGAGAGGACAATATACATATAGTTTATTATATATTATCCAAAGAATTTTTTTATGCATTCATCTCATATGATAAACATGAATTTAACAGGATTCCAGGAATACTTTGTTATCGCAGAGATTTCCACGAGTTTTTCGCAAACGCGAGTTTTCTGTTGCTTCATCTTTTTCGAGATAAATCGACAAATATTTCAAGTACTGTCAGAGCAAATAAGAACCAGGTAAGAGGTATTAATTGAATGTAAACAAGAACTTCTTATACGGCGGCACAATGGATAGCACGAATCTCATTGTGCTTGGTGTATGGTACGAACAATATTTCGTACGGATTGTATTCTCTTCCTTTATCGTAAGTAGATGCGGAAAAGATCAGGATTGAACAAAAATCGACGAAAAGATATGTCGCATTCAAATACTTTTCCATAATTATAATTAGAGAATTAATGTTGATAAGGAGTGTGTAGGATGCTAGTGCAGACATAGTAATAAAATTATGGGATATGCTATTATTCTCGTCTCAATGAGTCAAATGTTTGAAGTATTAAATTCAGTTCTGCCAATGGACTCTGCCTTTCATGTTCTCAAATGTACGATGCCGCGAGATCCCTGAAGATATAACGTACTGGAAATATGAAATACTGCAAAAGAGAGAATGATAAAAGCGATTTTCGGACGCTTTACAGTTCGAAAATATCAACAAAAAGGATAAACTCTGATAAGAAATTCTGATCATTCAAATTGGAAGTTGAGGCAATGGATTAGTAACTCATCACAAATAACTCATGCTAAAAAGTCTCTGAAAATAAAGTCTCGGAAAAATGGATAGATATAATGTTAAATTAAAAGCGTAAAGGAAACGAATAATGCATCTAAGAGCATGAAATATACAAGAACTAAAAGATAAATCATTATCAAGGATCTGAAAGAACTGAAATTAGGTATGATAACCTTTGCAGAAATAAAAAAGAAAGGCAGTGGACTAGAAACAATTGGTGAATTCGTTCATTTTTATAGTGGAGTGCCTAAAGAGAGGCGACCAAGGAGGGAGATTTCTATAGTTTATAAGAGGAAATGTAGCAGAAATGTTACTGACTGAGAAAGTATCGATGAAAAATCAAAGTCAATTTAAACTGGATGCAGAGAAAGATAACAATTATAAAGGCATATGCTTCATCCAAAGTTAAAGGAATAAACACTAAGGTATAAATACAATTCTTCTTCAAACTTTACGGAGTGATCGTAGACGTCGGAAACACGAGAGGGTTGTTTGCTGGGTGATTTTAATGATAGAACAGAAAGACGGATTAATAGTAAAATAGTGGACCCATGTGGAGAGTAACCAGTGTAACCACGATAACAGTTAATAGGTTAATCGGTTTATCGATTAACAATACATCTGCAAGTATGATAATCTAATAATGAAAAATGGTCTTTTCAAACATAAACAAATTCATAAATATACGTGGGTACAGCCAAACCAAAATCCAACATAATCGACTATATCATTATATCGGGAAAAGTAATAAAGTTGGAATAAATGATTTGAGAGTGCTTAGAGAAACAAGATATCGTTCGAAACACTACCTACTTAAAATCCTCCTGCAGTACAGCGTTCGAAATAGTGAAGAGGAAGAAGGATAAAAGACTGTCAGAATTAATAATATAAGATATCAGGTAGTGAATCTAATGCAGGATAACATAAAATATCTATATCAGGAAAGATTGAACGAGAAACTAAACAAGGAGTTGGACAGACTGTGGAGAACATATATGGAAATATATTAAAGAGTATTCATGAAATCGTACAGGAAGCACTAGGAAATCAAGAGCAAAGAATAGCGGCTATGGACGAATGAAATCGACTAATTGATGAAGGAAAAGAGGCATTGAAATAGCTAAACACAAAATCAAAAGATAAACGAAGCTACATTAGAAAAAAGAACAAACCGTAAACTGGAGAACCGTAAATGCCGAAAAAATAAGATATAAGATAAGAATTGCATAAAAATAAATGCATATGTCGGAGGAAGACGAAGTACAGAAGCAAAGAATTTATAAATAACACAACAAGAGAGAAAAGAGAAATATCATTTTTGACAATATCACATAAGGAATAGATGGAACTACAAGAATTTATTAACGGAAGAAAGATCTGAATGATGAAAACAAAGGAAGGAAACGTTCACTCGTTCATAGAAGGAGACGAAGTCAATATCAGAACAAAAGAAGTGAAATGAGTGACAATGTCTCTCAAGAATGGCAAAATGTGTGGACTGGAGGGTATATGCGCTGAAAGACGGAACTGAAAAAATTATCCTTACAATGTTAAAAGTGGATAGCACTACATGTGTGCGTATCATGCAATCTCTTGTCGGTATTATTTTTTAGTTTTGTGATACATCGGCTGAATAATTAGGCCAACGGAGTGGAACGTGTTAAATCTCGTGAACTCATTGTGATATCCGTCACATTGGCCAGATTGGAAACCGAGCCGCGATAATGTGAAAACGTGTTGCATGTGGCTAACTTCTAAGGGCGGGCGGATCTGAGCGCCTTCTGCGTTTGCATCTAATATCAACGTTGAGCTGGTGACTGTGAGAATATAAACGAGCTGTTGATATCCTGCGGTCGTGATGGATGAAGCACAATAAGGAGGAAAACATAGACCAGCGAACCGATCTATGGTATTCGTTTACTGTATTCATCGAGGAGGGAAGTCAGCGGATTTCTCTCAGCGGCCAATGGGTGATCGTTTGAAGTGCCGAGTGCCTTGAAGGCGAAGTGCTAAGCTGAAAAGCAAGACCTTGCTACTGGCATATCATTATATGAATTTGAACCCAAAAGACCGAATGAATGACTCCTATGAAATACTTGAAAACAGACACAAAACAGAAATAAATCACTACAAGAAGATAAAAATTCCATAATCATGAGAGGAGAAACGGATACACCGGAGGCTGAATGTGTAACTAATGCACATTCGAATACTATTACCCATAATAAAATGCAAATTGCAGAAGAACAATAAAAACAAGCTGATTAATAGCAGCTTAATAAGCGAGCTCTCAAGAAGCCGATGAAACAGCAAACTCTGTTTCAAAGATACACTTATAGCAGAAAAAGATCGCTTTCACTGCACGAATCGACACTGAACAAGGCTTTGTGAATGGTGCAAGGGACATTGGCATCATAAAACAAATCTTACATTATATACAAAAACAAATGAGAACGTCTCGTAGAAAGAAGCTAGCAATAAAAAAAGCAGCAAAAAGTTCCATCACATACGTAAACATTGTGAAAGAACTTAAAAACAAGAACACGGAATTCCACATTTATAAGCAAGAAAGCAGAAAGAAGTAAGAAAGAAGTTTTAGAGTGATCCTCAAACATTCACGTTATAGCGAATCTGGATATCATCAAAAAGGAAATAGAAGATTTAGTTACTAATATTTGAAACATTAAGAAACAAAGCACTAAAAAGGCCCTTTGTATATACTATGTCGAAATGAAATCAAAAAATAACAATAAGAACATCTACGACGCTGGTTTATTTCTCCAATGTAGAATAAAATTTGAACCACCATATTCTAAACGTGAAATTCCTCAATGTATTAGTTGCCAGCAGTATGGGCATATAAAGTTCTTGTTATCGTAAAGCGAGATACGTCAAATGCGCAGAAGACCATCCAATCATTAACTATACATGTAGGAAGAAATCTAAGGATATCAAATGCGTGCTGTGCGAAGGTAACCATTCAGCCAACTACAAGGATTATATAGTCTGGAAGGATCTGCAAAAAAGTTTTTTCTTTACATTACGGAGAAAAATGGTAGCATCTGAATCACGAACCGAGCCTGCAAGCATGCAACCTACAAGATCCTATGCTTCAGTTATAAAAACTGAAAATAGATAGTCAATTATAGATCAGGGTAACCAGGAAACACAGGCAAATCTGGCATCCAGCCTGGATCAATTAGTAACAGGCGCCATATAGAAAATCCAGCATGTGATGAAGGAGTTTATGAAAAAAATGGACGCAATGTTTAGCAACCTAGCAACACTCGTCACCAAAATAGCGTCAGGCCACTTAAAATAGCAACATGGAGTATCAACGGGCTGGTTAAACGTTCGCAAGAAATAAAACCTTTATTTCCAGTCAGAACATAAACATTCTACTTGTTTCCGAAACACATTTCACAAACAAGAGATATTGCCGTATTCCTGGATATTTATTATATCCTACAATGCACCCATTTACCCGAGTAAAACTCATGGAGGAACTATTCTTATTATAAGAAGCGATATTAGACATTATGAAATTGGTAAGTACCAAAGAGATTTCTTGCATGTTACTAACATCAAAGAACAGAACAGCTGTATCACTATTTCACACGTATACTCACCACCTAAGCATAAAAAAGCAACACTATACAATCTTTTTTAAAACTTTTGGTAATCGCTTCATTACTGCAGGAGATATAATGCCAAACACACAAACAGATCGAGATTGGTCCTAAAGGAGTGAACTGCTGAGACGATTGAAGATATGAAACTGGCGGTCAACAGGTGATCCCACCTACTGGCCATCTGACAATAAAAAGACTCTTGATCTGCTGGACTTCGGTATTATCAGAGGCATTCCCTAAAATTACTACCGTATCAAGCTCTGCCTCAAATTGTTCTCAGATCATTTCTCTGCAATTTTTACAATAAATAGTAAAATAATGAACAAAGGCAGACTTCTGCCTCTATAATGCCAAAACAAAATAGATTATTTTGGGACCTATTTCTAGGAACTACTAAAGAACTACATTTGATAATTCCATAACACTAAAAACCGATGACATTACTCGCGCAGTTGAAAGTTTTAATTATACTGTGCAATAGGTCGTCTGAAGTGCAACACCGACCAGCAACAAACCAAATGTTAACATCGAATACTCATCTACAATAAAACAAAACTCGCAGAAAAAAAGGAACAAATTGTGGCAAACTAGCAGATGCTCAGTTATGAAAAACAAATTAAATGGTGCTATTAAGGCATTTAAAAATTTGCTGGACTCGAAAAGAAATCAGGGGATACAGAATTATCAGACTAAGTTGAATCCTACTTCGGATACCAACTATTCTTTATTGTCAGAGAAATGAGTACTATAATAAGGGGCCTAAATCCAAAAAAGGCGCTGATTACGATCTCATAACTATCAAGTATTGCAGAAACTGCTAGAAAAGAGTATTAAATACATTACGCAACTATGCTTAGTCCTTAGAGCTTCTTTCCACCACAATGGCAGATGGCAGAAATTATCATGATCCAGAAGCCTGACAAATCTGCTCAACTTGCGGAATTATATAGACCGATCAGCTTACTGCCTATCGAAACTTTTCGAGAGACTTCTGCTTCCAAGGATCTTCTTAATAATAGAGAACCATAAGTTGATTCCTGGCTCTCAATTTGGCTTTCGAAGTAAACACGCTACCACAAAACGGATACACAGAATCGTTAAAAAAATAAACAACGATATGGAAGTAGGTAGATACTGCTATTAACGCACCTACGATTCGCGTAATACCGTTTATATATTTATTTATTGCCGGTTCGAGAGAGTGTGTTCAGTAAAGAATCGTAGAAAAACAACTTCCTTTAATCTTTAAACAACTTAACAATTACAATATCTAGATACTCGTTCTATCTAAGTAACATATGCGACCGTTGCGTCTCGCTTCTCGCAGAACACTGAAGGCGCTGTTTTTCATCGCTTGGTAACTGCCGAGTGATCCTTTTTTGTTTCGGTTGCGACCTAATCTCTTGGTTTTATAACTCATATTCGATATAAGCTTCGACATAAGTTGTTTACGTCAAAACCATTCCAAAAACCAAAGATGACGCATACAAAATCCTTAACAACTGTTTAGGATTCTGATAGATAATTTTCTCAGAAGGTTCTCGATATAACAAATATGAATCTAATTACGGTTAACAAACGAATAAATGGCCCGACAATATTGTTGTAGAAACAAACAACAAAAAAAAAGAGAGAAAAAAAAAGGAGAATTGTTACCGCTCTGCCATTGCCAAGCGGCGAGAAAAAGAATCAGTGTTTTGCGAGAATCCAGAGGCAACGGTCACTATTATTAGAGCTGCGATCTAAAATATTATAACTGTTCATTTATTTTCATTTCATTAAAGAAGATTGTTGTATTTTTCTACGACTCTCATCTTTACAGAATACACTTTCCTCGAATCGGCAAATAAAAGAAATATCTAAACGTGAATTGTGTTACGTGAATTTATCGAAGGCATTGTAACAACAACTGCATAGTAATCTTTCTCGCAGGCTTTTGACAAGACATGGCTTGGAGGCTTGGAGGACTACCTCATAAAATTAAAAAAAGCTTTCAAACCGATCTATCATAAGATTTTATCTACTACACAGAACTTTCAGAGTCAAACATGGAGAAGTAGTCATTTGAATAAAAGAGATCAACTCTAGAGTGCCTCAGAGTAGTGTACTGGGGCCAGTACGCTATCCGTTATATACCGCTGATCTTTCGGTCTGGGTTCCATAACAGCAATCTGTGCGGATGATACAGATGTATTTGTAGCTCATACAATCATATAGAAGCATCCGTGCGGCTACAGGAAAACCTCTATCACATCCAGAGATGGCTAAAAAAATGGAGAATCAAAGCTAATGGAACAAAATCTGTACAGATGACATTCACTAGCCGTAGAGAGATATGTCCATCAGTAACTCTGAATAACCAGAAAATCCCTCAAGCAGAAGATGCCAAATGTTTAGGACTACATCTGGGTCGCAAAATAAACTGAAGGAAATATATATTTACTAAGCAAAAACTTGGACTAGGAAAAATGTACTGGCTACTCGATAGCAAATTACAATTATGTGACTGAAAATAAGTTATTATTATACAAGACAATCCTCAAACCTATTTGAGTCTATAGCGTTTAATTATGGACTATGGCCTCCAATTCGAATATGGAAATATTACAAAGATTCCAAAATAATTCCATATACCTTCGAGTTATCGTTAATGCATCATGATATGTCACCATTGAGACATTACATCATGATCCTAATATGTCATATGTTAGAGACGAGGAAAGAAGATTTAGCCAAAGATATGCTGATAAGATGGAGGAGGATCTTAACATACTCACAACTAATCTCATAAAAAGCATCAAGATTCTATGCAGACTAAAAAGAAGACTATCATAAGACCTATACACTTAATTGGTATAATACTAGGGCATATGCCACTGGGTATATATTCTTCAAGATTCTCTGATATCTATTGCCATATATATTACTAAATATCACGTTAATGAAAGCTTGTAATTTCTAAGATGGTAACAAAAAAAGAATAGTAGCAAAGGCACCAGATAGGTTGAAACCAACAAGGACTCCAACAGAACAATAGTGAAAGACGAATATAACTCTGAGAGATGTAGAAGAAGTGATGGAGAACTCAAAGTATAGAAAAGCATCTGACTTGATATCACAAACGAGATGTTAAAAAACGGAGGATCAAACTTCCAGAGAAAGATCATAGCTCTTTTCGGAAAAATTATAAACACAGGAATTATCGCAGGAATGAAAAACATCTATTACAATATCAATATCTAAGAAGAGATACAAGAAAGATCTAAGCAGCTAAGCAGAGAGGGGAGCTTGCTCAGTTTCACTTTGAAAATATTTACGAAGATCCTATCCGGAAAAATAATAAATAAATCCAACATACAAAAACAAACAGCAAGACTTTCGACAATCGGTCGACTGGATATGGATACCATATATATATATATATATATATATATATATATATATATATATATATATATATATATATATATCTTAAGACAACTTATCGAGAAAGCAATAAAGTATAACAAGATATTGGTTCTATGTTTTGACGAACTTAAACTTGGCCTTTGATAAAATGCATCTAGAGGACATACTTAGAATCTGCGAGAAATACGTGAAAATCGTTGTTGAAATGAACGAAAACAATACCACAATAAAGCTAGAACTGACTGCAGCTGTATTGCCAACTATGGGTATACGGCAGGAAGATTGCTTGAATCCTATTCTTTTTAACTTAGTAATAGATCTGGTAATAGATAATAAAGGATAATGAAAGATACAAAAGCTGAATATAACATAGGAAATAACATAATACAAATGCTGTAGGATAAAAAAAAAGATATCGAAGGATTATGATTGACGCGCGTCAATGATCTAGAAATTAATCGAGATGTTATGTGTATGTTGCGTATGTATTATATGCGTATATATTAGGACGCGTCATATCCAAAAATAAAGGGCAACCGAAAGAAAACTGTTAATGTTCGAGGATTCGCGGGGCAACATCCAGATTAGATGATAATATGTAGTGATTGGTCGATATAAATATTCCGGGGCTATTTACAATCACGTGGGATTAAAATAAAACAAATATTAAAATATTAAACAAGCCACACGCGAAAAAATCGCCAAAGAAGGAATGAAGGATCGAAGAATCGAGTAAGTTATATCAAGATGAGCGAACTATGAAGATTGAGAAAAAAACTGTGAATTGTGAATAGCTGCGAGCTATAAATTTAGAGTTTAGAATTAAGAGTTGTGAGATCCATCGTGGGATAATTAGTCTGGCGAAAGACATTGTATCTTAGTGGATAAGAATAAAGTATTCTTTTCTTGTTCCATTTTTAATCTGAGGCCTTGAAAACCCATCATTTACATCATATTTTTCATTTCATCCAATTTTGGATCCTACTATGGTAGCAGATATAACACTATTCACAGAAAGGAAGAATGATCTCCAGAGGCTTTTACATAGATTTGTAACCACGGCATTAATATTTCATATGAATATATCCATCGAAAAGAAACAGACTATGGTAATAGCTAAAGAACCAATCAGATGTAAGCTAGCAGTAAATGAGAATTATCCAGCAGATTATGAAATATATCTATTTAGGCATATCCAGCGATAGAGACCTGTTAGAAGAGGTTCACATACAAACTAATACAGCAAACAGGATAGCAGGAGAAACATTATATGGAGAAACCGATATACGATGGTTGAAAACAAAAAACAAAGTGAGAATATATAAAATGTATATTAGGTCAATATTGACATACGCAGCGGAAACGCAAGTCGAAAAATCTAAGACAAAAAGAATTCTAAGAATAGCCAAAACTAGGATGTTTTAGCAATCAGAAAGCAATCAGAGAAGTTAACTTAAAGGACAGAATGAGAAGTGAATAAATAAGACAAGATTACGATATTCAGGATAATGTAAGATAGGTAGTAAAATAGGTTAGAACAAGGCAATTATGTTGAAAAAGAGAAATCATGTGGAAAAAAAGAGAAAAAATTGGCAAAGTAGACTAAAACACAGAAACCATAGAGTTCCGCCCACTGGGAAGGCCGCCGAAAAATGGCATGAATGCTGAACATCGAGGTTACAAGAGACGTAAAGAAGATGCAAATATAAACAGGATTCGTTATTAAGAAGAAGAAGAAGAACAAAAATCGCTATGATAATTAAAATTTTTACAATTTTTATAAAACTTTTGTTATTCTTTTTCTTAGAAAGTTCAGCTCATTTTATTTATTGGCTGTATGCCAAATCCTCTAAATTCTGATTCTTATTCATAGATTTGTTATGCTTATGTTTCTCTTGGATATCTCTGCTTATATAATACATATTATCTGATGTTTATTAAACTCATTCTCATAATTTTTTCAGTCTCATCTGATGAGCTAGCTGATAAAAAAATGTCAGGATTGGCGGTATAATCGCAAACAATAGTAATAATGTTATTATATAGAATAAAAAAAATTTTAACGGCTTCACTAGCATTATGTTTTGAAGAGAAAAAAATGTTTAAAATTCTTCAATATATTATATAATCTATTTCACTAAATTTACTAAAAACTATTTTACTAAATAATTTTTGCATGGTGTTTTAATGAATTATAAACCTGGAATGCAATATTTTTAGCATAATGTGCTATAATTATGATATAAATAGAATTCCTTTACTTTTAAATATGCGGTGATCTACATTAGCAAAAAGGAAAATATTTAAAAGAGGATTATAAGACATCAAAAGTAAAAATACTGAATTAATTTAAATATCTAATATGTAAGGAATAAATCAAAAATAGTTTCCTAAAAAATAATGTTTTCTTGAAATAGAATTCTGCATCATCAATTTTGACAAAATATATTTAAGTATGCTACAACTCAATACTTTTTATTGTTTCATAAAGATAATCAATTTCTTTTTTGTATTATAATTATGCGCATAATTATGTGCATAATATATAGAATATTTTCCATGTTAATTTATACCATAAGATGGTTAATGTACATCATGAATTATGTATTAGTTATATCAAATGGGAAATTAATTGTAAAATTATTCGCTATAAGATTGTCATTCATTTATATAGATATAGATATAAGTGAATAATATGTACACAAAATTAAAACAATCTAAAGAAGTAGTATAATTATTAGAAGCTTAATATGAATAGAATGTAATTTAACATGATATAACATGATACTTGTCTCAAAAATATGGGTTAACAAACAATTAACAAACTGATTATGAATTCAGTTTGCAAAATCTTGTAATCTAGAGTTTCAGACGAAAATTAGATCCAGTTTCGGTTATCTTCTTCTTCTTAAATCACGAAGTGCTTTCTGAATTCAATAAACATAATCGATAATCAGATCAATTTTACTTTGCTTGATGATTACGAATCATCTGATGCTGGTTCAATTTTCTCTCCGTTTTTTTCTCTTTCTCTAAACAACATGAATCAGCAAAGTTTATTAAACATCGAACATATTGGAACTCTCTCTCTCTGAAGTTTTTTAAATAGAATAGGGAACTTCATATCAGCATATACTAGATGTGTCATGTATAAATGAATTATAGTACCTGATTTTGATTATTGCGCAACGCTGCTAATTGATATGGGAGAAACACAACTAAGTAAATTGCAAAAAATGCAAAACCGAGTCATGAGAGTTATATTACAATGTGATAGACATATTAAAGTGGATCATATGTTACAGTTTATAAGATAGAGATTATATTATAATGTCTATATATTTATTTCTGAGATCTTAAATAATAGGTTTCCGGGAACATTAAAAAATAAATTAAGAACAGTAGGAAATGAAATATAAACATAAGACAAACCGAAAATATTGTAATAAATTTCCATAGAACAAGGAGTACGCAGAAGAGTATGTTCTACGAAGGAGTGAAAATGTACAACTCTTTGTCAATCGAGTTAAAGTAAGTATGAAAGGCTAGATAAATTTAAGAAAATGTCAAAAGACTATATTTTAAGCAGGATATTGTAATATTATGTATACAAATAGCTGAGAAATAGCTAATAAAGATCATTCATACATTCTCTCTTTCCCTCTCTTCTTTCTCCTCCTCTTTTCTCTCCTTCCTCCATCTTACCTACTGGGTGTACGTACGTACGTGTATCGTATAAAATAATGTCGTAAAAAGATCAATTTATTTAACTATGTAACTAGAATTTTGACATATATATTTAATATTCATAATACAAAGTTTCTCAAATTTTTATTTTCAAACATAAACAAATTCAAATGACTTTTTGAAATTATATAAAGATCAAAACAGAATATTAAAAAAAATAAATTTTTTATCTTTGAACGAAAATGTATTATATTTTTGGATAGCATATTATCTATAATATGAGATAAATAAAAATTATGTATAATTTTCTTATACTATTTATCAAGAAATACACAATCTATATTATTATTATTATAAAAAGTATTTATTTTCTTTTATTATCGCAGGTATGTTTCTGCGTATGGCATATCGTAATAAAATTGCTTCAAGTCCAAATTAAGATACATTTTTGGTAATTATACTTGGTATCTTATATTACATAAGATTTCCTTTATAATATGGGATAAATAAAGATAGCGCGCTATATATTTCCTTATCAAAAAATGTATAGATATATATCCAGCTTTTTTTTTATCTATCATCATACTAGATTTTTTTTTATCTATCATCATGCTATCTTGTTAGAAAAATTAATAGAGTGACTCATAGATAATTTCGAGTCAAATCATATAAATTTACACAATTTTTATAAAAATTAAGAAAGGAGAAAGTCAAGTTTCTTTGACAACTCTAGAGAAATAATATTAATAGATAACAATTTGAATAAACAAATCCAATAATTCATAGTTTTTTGTTTAAATAATTACAATGGCAGTGGATCATTGAAAATCGTCCGCAGAGAGTAAGATACCAATCTGTTAGATCAATTTGCTTGCTGAGATATTTCGAATGGAACCGAATGTATTTGTATTAAATAAAAACTCAAAAAAGATTTTTTTAATAGGAATGTCTTGAGATTTTTAGTATCTTAGAAAATTGTTAAGAAACTTAAGTTTCTTGATTTCTAAAGAAATAAAGTGAATTTACAAGACTTGACTTGAAATTGCCGATATACTATTTTACAAGAAAAAATTTTCAACATAGGAAAATAGTAGCGACCGATATTTACATACTACATGAATCTTATATATATGAAAATTAAAAAAAGTAAAAACATAAATGTGTTTGCTTCATTTACTTTTTTGTTTAATCCTTATATTTTTCGTTTAATCAATCTGAAGTGAAATATCAAATTTTTTACATGCAATCATATGACGATATAAATGCGATAATGAAATTGTGAATATAACGAAATTCTCTCAACAAATAATGAAAGTATTCTGAATCAACTAGTTCTTGAAAATCACCAGATTATTGACATATCTGTCTTGTCTTCACCAATGTCTCTCCATTTTCGATATATAGAAATTTGTGTTGCAATATTGTTTGTAAAATTGATCTAGTGATTATATAGAAGTCACTAGCCGGCATGCGCTCTGATTTCATCTTATTCTTCTTTTTCTTTAATATTAACATCTTCAATAATGGCAAATAAAACAATTGCTAATTTGCCTAGAATATCCAGAATGTTTTATCCTATGGCAAGTGGATTATATAACTCGGAAAAAAAATCAGAAATCGCATTTAAAGGTTATGAGGTACGTATGTAAAATGTATAGTTTGATATTTTAAAGATTATCAATTAATAATGTCATGAATTGTTTATACATTTGTATAAATTTTTATATAATAGGATATATTACTTACAATGTTTCTTTTAATGTATTAATCTTTTTTAATTTTAATGTTCATTTTTATATATTTATAAGAAAATCATATTTGAATAGAAAAAGAATTAAAATTATTTATATTATTTATTATTATTATTTATTGTAAAAGATAATGTTCTTCACATAAAATATTTTTTAATATACTTATTTAATGTATTATAATACGAATTGTAACTTACATATTTTCAATAATTTTAGGTTATAGCAAATAGATTACATGTATATATGATTTTTTCTTTATGGTAATACAATAATTTTAAAAGTTAGCATAATATTTAATTTTTTTATATTTTTTTGTAGAATTCTATTCTAGGAAATAGACTTAGTAAAATATTAATGATATTAAATCATTATTATGCATTATATAATAAATGATATAACGAACAATCTTATGCAAAATGATGGTTTGATGCTTAATTCATGTCTCATAATTCAGAAAAATATTTGTCTTTTTAGAATCTTATTTATTTTCTTACATTATGTATTAGAAATGATTATAATGGTATGGATGAAAATGGATATAATAATATAGTCTTGCTAAATTTAAAAATATAAGTTACAACAATATTTTATATATAATTATATATTATTATATATTATTATATAACAACTCTTTTGTTATCATAAATTTATAATTTTGAGGCAATTATATCAATGTTTTCAATTATTAAAACAATCATCATATAATAATGTTTTTAGTAATATATATTTATATTACTAAGATATATTTGTTTATGATATATGTTTATAATATATATTATGTTTATATATTTTGTTTATATACATTATATCCAATATATAGTATTATTTTTTTACTTATTATGGACTTTATCATTTTATATTGTTTACATAAATTATTAGGAAAATATATGAAATATTTATTCTAAGATATGATAAGATATCAGTTATGACAAAAATAATTTCTAATTTAAAAAATTTTTATTTTAATACTTGATTAAACTTTCAATAATAAGCTATACCAAAAAGTTTGATAAAAAATGGAAACATAAATTCTTGCAAATGCATTATAAATAAAGAAGTCCCCTAAAAAAGAAGTAGTTAAGTTAAGAAAATCTAAATTTTAAGAATTGATTATGATAAGGAATCTAGACATGTTAAATGTAATGTTAAAATAAATGTAATAGATGTGTACATAAAAGATAAAATAAAAATATTTATAAATTTTTTATTTAATTTAAAGCTATATGTGTGCATAATGCATAATGCATTTTTTATTGCATATGCACTCGTACAACAATATGATATTGATAAAAATTATAGAAGTAATACTTTTATAATATTTATATTACGTTGTTTTTAAACAAATTTACAAATATTTTATTCTTTGAATGAATTGTGTATATAATTACAAATATTCTTTAAATATTTGGATATTTTATAAACTTTTATTTTTATGATATTACAAACATTTATTTTTATTTGGATTTAAAGCAAAATTGATTTTATCCTTAATTTCTAAAGATTCTATCTTTTATTGAATTTTAAATTATTTTTAAAACTATTCTTTAATTTCAGTTACTGATTAATTATGGGATTATTAAATCGGTTGGTAGTGGCATGTATGCTTTATTACCATTAGGAATGCGGGCATTGAATAAATTAATAAATCTTGTTGATAAGGAAATGGCCCATATTGGTGCAGAAAAAATACTACTTCCAGCATTGACTTCTGCTACATTATGGAAAAAAACTGATAGATACGATAGCAATAGAGCTGAATTATTTACAGTTACAGACAGACATGATAGGGAGTATTTATTAAGTCCAGTAAGTAGTAAGGGTTTTTTGACACATTCATATGAGGTCTATTTAATATAAAAATTATTTCAGAAAATATTTCTGGAAACTTGTCTATATTTATTACTTAATATATGAGTTAGCACAATTCTATATGTAATTTGTAATTTATGCAAATATATAATTATAAAACGGTTTAAAACGCGTAATTAAAAAAATACATATGTTAACATGTGTTATTATTGTAAATATAGAATATATTGTAAATAAAAATTAAATTATTAAATTTGAAGATTATACAACATTGAATAAATTCTTATCAGATATAAAATTTTTATTATTATTATTATTATTATTATTATCATTTTTATTATTATTTGAATTTTCTTTTACAAAAACAGGAAAGAATCAAAGAATTTATTTTTATAAATAATATAATAAATATTCATTACAATAATGATCACTAATAGTGATCATGCTATTAATAAGAATTATTTTAAAGTCGTATAATATTATTTTCAATTGTTAATAGAATTAAATAGAATTTTATTAATTTGCTTTTTTACTTTTTTATTTATGTGGTAATTATTTATATAATATTGATCTAGATAAATCACGAATTAAATAATATTATTACACAATAACATTATTAATATTATGTTATCTCATAATATAGAAAAAAGGATATTTTTAATCATTATTATCTGATTATAGACATATGAAGAAGCAATGTGTGATTTAATATCATCAATAGGACCTATTTCTGCTAAATTATTACCTTTAAAATTGTATCAAATCTCAAGCAAATGGCGAGACGAAATGAAACCACGGCTTGGCCTTTTACGTAGCAGAGAATTTATTATGAAAGATTTGTATACATTTGACACTTGTTTAAATAATGCACAGCATACATATGATTTAATCTGTGAATCTTATGGTAATATCTTTAAGCATGTTGATATGAATTATGTAAAGGGTAAATAACTTTTTATATTTTTCTATATATAATAATAAAGATATATATATATATATAAGATATATAATAACAAAATCAGAAAAACTATATTTCAGGATGATTATTAAATAGCAGTTATTTATAGTCATAGGTGATGTGGGAACAATTGGAGGTTTGAAGTCACATGAATATCATTATATATCTAATATCGGTGAAGACGTTATACTTCAATGTCCTATATGTCAGTTTTCTATTAATCAAATTATTTCTAAGACAACAAGTTGTCCTGAATGTAAAAGCAAACTGCATCAATATAATTCTGCAGAGGTAATGTAGAATTTTTTGGAAAGATTACATTTAATTTCTTTCTCAAACAAGCATATAAAATAAAAAATATTATAAAATATTGAGTTTTTATAATTGAATAATTTTTAATTGAATTAATTTATAGAAATCGAAAATAAATTGATATATATATATATATATTTTATTATGTAAAATTTAAATTCAAGGAATATATCTTAAATATAACTATAGATTAATAGATAACTATATTTTAAAAATATATTTCATATAAATGATTATATTTGAAAAAAAAGATAAAGTACATATATTATATTTAATTCATTTTAAATTAACAAATAAATTGATGATTAATATTTGCAAATTAAAATCTATTTTTAAGAAATTTTTTTGATATTTTTATTATGTTTTTAACAATCTTTTGTATAATTAAGATTAATATTGAAATGCATATTGTAAGAAATAAAATTTTCTATTTTTTTTGTGTTGCAATTGAAGTAAAACATTCATTGTACAAAAATTAATGTTATTTTAATTTATATACAAACTTTATATATTTCATGATTATTATTATTAATATGGTTATTATTGCATTTTTAAATCTTGTTTCTGTGAATATTAAAATGAATTAATATGAATAAAGCAGGATGAAATATATAATATGCATGTAAGTATACAAATATAAAAAAATACTGTTATATATCAAGAATTATAATTGCTATTATGCATTAATATAATAATGCGTGTATATATAAAAAGATTATAAATATAAATCGTGATTGCAGATAGGACATGTATTTTTATTAAATACAAAGTTTTCGCATCCCTTAAAAGTGTTATTTACAAAAAAACATGAAATAAAGCCTATGGTCATGGGTTGTTTTGGTTTGGGATTGAGTCGTATTCTTATGTTAACTGTTAATGGATTATCAATAAATAATGAGATAAGATGGCCTATAAAATTAGCACCATATACAGTATGCATCTTACCACCTAAGGCAATGATAAGCTTGATTATACATATTTATTAAAGAATTTATTAAAGAATATTTATTAATATACCACTTTATATATTGCATTGATCTACAGATGGGAAGTAAAGAAGAAGATGGATCTATTTATATCGAGCAATTATTCAAAATTCTTGACAAATGTGGTATTGATGTGATATTGGATGATCGTACGAATTTCACAATTGGTAAACGATTCAAACTTGCACGCGCAATAGGTTATCCTTATATAATTGTTATCGGCAAATTAGCAACTCGATCAGTACCTTTGTTCGAAGTTCATGATTTAAATAATATGACTTATCATGAATTATCGTTAGAACAAATGAATAATTATTTCAATTGCATAAATTTAAATTAATTAAAAATAGGTATTTAATTAAAAATAGGTATTAAATATAGATATATAGGTAAATAAATATATAGTATAAATATATAGTATAAATATAAGTATATAATAAATAGCATAAATATAGTATATAAAAAGATAGAATATTTTTAATAATAAATATTTTTATATTATATTATTTTATATTATATTATATTTTGTATTATTTATAGTAAACGTAACGATTATATATGTATAATATGTATAATATGTATAATATCTCTACGTAACATCAATACTTTACTTTATTATTTTATTGTCTATTTTGTAAATTTTATAACCAAAGATAATTTTTTAAATTGCTATTTCATATGCAATAATTATGAAATAAAAGAGTTACAATAACATTATTAATTTTTTTATTTGATTTTTGCTTTTCAATAACTCTATCATGTAAGCACATGATGTAATAAATAATTTGATACGATAGATCTATTCAAATCATGCATGTATACATTATACGTGTAAGAGTATGAATATATATGAGGAATAATAATGAAATCTTTCTATTGATTAATAACAAATGATGAATATCTAAAATGATCTTGAAAATTACACAAAGTTCATGACTAATTTTTTTTACGGAGGAGATATTTATTGTTGTTTAATTTTTAATACACCAAAAAAGAGATATGATCAATTTTTATATTTTTTATGTGCATCTCATCATAAATGCCTCATTAAAATTACAAGAATTTTATTAATGAATCATACTTGATTAATAATATAAAAATGCTTTTATTAAGAAATAAATAAATATAATCGGATTACAGATATCCTTCAAAAATATTCCTATATTTTTTGTTTCTGTTTATCACAGATATTGTGATAAATTATGATAAATATTACATTAATATTAAATATTAAATTAAATTATGATAAATGTTATTCTTATTTTATTTTAATGCAATTTTTCAAGAAAGATATGCAAAATTAATATAAATTATATAAATTAATATAAATTAATAAAATATTTTTTCGAATTATGTCAATTTCTAATTATTAATATTTTAACAGATAATATCAATTTCTTAAATATACTTCTTAAATATTATCATATTTTTTAAACATACATTAATTATTACATTCAATAAAATTAAAGTATGAAACACAATTTCGAATAAATTTTTAAAAATAAAGCTCTCGATTTGAAAATGTCCGATTTGAAGATGTCCATTATTTCCAAGATGTCCATTAACGTTTGGAAATCAATTATATTTCATATAATGAAAATTATTAATTAAAAAATCTATGCTCTTATTAATTAGCTTTACAAATTTTTTCATTTTTATCCTTGCGTGATAACACAATTAACCTTTTCTATATATTATACTATTCGTGGCAATTTTATCAATTAGCGCCGTCGGTCAGCCATGAATGGTACGAATTATGCAGTTATCAATTGATGTAGCCAATGCACAAATTATTATTGACAAGGAGTATTTTACATTTATTTTATATTTATTTGTATCATCGTAATCTAGTACAGGAAAATTATTTTGACATTTGTTTTTTATTCATTTATCTTAATATCTTTTTTGTATTGTGTTTGTATAAAAAGTATCATATGAAAAATAATTTATTTCATTATTCTTTAATTGAGTTTATAATCTGCGTTGTTGGACACAATCACATCTTAAATAAATTTCCTAACCATTTTCTCTATTCAATCAAGTGCAAACATGAATCATAAAATCGTATACAATCATTATAAAAAGTTCAATAACAATTTGAAATCTTGTCAAATATTGAGTATCACACTAAATAAAATAATCAAGTATAGTTTGAATGATAAGTTTCGAAATCATTGTTTTAAAATATTAAAAACAAGTAATTTGTA
This sequence comes from Eciton burchellii, assembly GCA_020341155.1. Classification (NCBI taxonomy): domain Eukaryota; kingdom Metazoa; phylum Arthropoda; class Insecta; order Hymenoptera; family Formicidae; genus Eciton; species Eciton burchellii. Next base: position 359,676 of record JAHMML010000092.1, on the reverse strand, counting down.
TAATATACAAGTGGCTCTTACAGCTAATTTATTACAGATTATTTCTCATAACAATCATTCTGGTGAACAGATAGAAATGGATGATAAAATTATGAATAGGAAAGACATAATTATGATTAGACGCGATAACAACTCATGATAAACATTTTCATTTTTTAAGTTATTTTTTCTGTTTTTGTTTTAGCGAAAACATAATATAAATTTATCTTCAAATAAAATTAATTAGCTACATCTTATTTGTGAAAGTTGGCAATAGTTATAACAAGACAATCATGTCATGTTTGGTTAGATCATGTGAAGTTAGGTCAGATAACTTGGTTAGTGGTAAGTAGTGAGTAATGAGCAACATATTGTGAGAAGCGTTTCTAATCGCGTTTGCTATGCACGAAGTGATTAATAAAAGCGATTCTGCTTTTGAAATGCGTGTTAGCGATTTGTGATCATAACGCGAGGAGGGTAATGCAGAGCGAAAGTATAAACGAGCGAGAAATCGCAACAAGATCTGTTGCGCTGTCGCTATTTCTCTGTGCGAAGTGAAGTTGTCTCGAGTCGCGATACTTCGACATTATTGCGTCGTACCGTATTATTCACGATCGTGTGGTAACCGACATGCGAATGGAGAAGATAGATATGGCTCGAATTCTGAATTTCTTCTTATTCACGATTTGTGGTGAAATGTCTGGCTGACAGAGGTTCTCAAATCAAGAGTGGTATCATCGTATGTGGATATCTCATCTCGAATATATTTGATCCTTTCTATTCCAAGATCAATTGTTTTAAAACGCAATGATACGAAGTGGATTGTATTGTGAATCTACTACTAACGTGAGTTGGCACAATACGACACTCCATTTATAGTGAACGCCGCGTCGCGCCTTCCTTTTTCGCTCTCTGAGTTTTATCTTCATTCGAGCGTGCGCAATGAGGCGCTGGGCGTGCGATTAGGAGAAAGACCACTCGTGACATAATAGCTTTGTTATTTCCCTCGTATGGAGATTAGTCACATGCACAGTGACAAATAAAAGAGAGCGAAGGTGTTGTATCACGCATGCGTGAGTGTATATATATATATATATATATATATACACATTATTTTATATATATATATATATATATATATATATGTATATATAATTGGTCGTGTGCGCGCGCCAACGAAGATGTGCGGAAGTCCAGCTGTTCGCAGCTTTACGACTTTGCAAATGCACGAGAATCCGATATCGGTCATATTACTCGTTACTATTACTATATTACACATTACTATTTAGTTTAAACTACACATAATCGAATCAATTTATTACGAGGCGGTGTTGCATGTCGACTCGAATCATAAGTTCCCAATCGATTGTAATGATTCTCTATAATGTGCAATCGAAATCCGTTTTAATCATAAAATATCGAGTAATTAACCTACACGGCCTAGATTATTGGCATTTTCATACACATGCAGAATATTCGTGGCATGGTTTTATTAAATGCGCGACGCTTTTGTTTTTATGATTTCGCTTGAATTTGTATTTCGGATGAGCAAGCACAAGACAAAATGTTTATGAGACTAAATAACTTAATATTATGTCTCGAATGGCGAAGATCAGTGAACGATATTAATGTGTTGTATACGAAAAACATTTCGTGAAATTATTAACCTTATTAAATAAAGAAGAATGAGATATTGAAATGTTTATTTTAGGTAAGAGAGCATCGAGAGCTGTAATTAGTATTCTTAGTATTTATAATCTTATTGAATTTCGATTTTTATTCTCATCAACCGTATCCCATAAAAGAGGATTGGGACTGGATTTTTCGCATTTATGGAAAGAGGAAAAAGGAAAACGAGACAGTTGCTTCTTTCGCAAATATTTACGAGTATACTTATCGCAGACAACGATTGAATAACTGGCATAATTTTTTCTGAAAGATTCGAATTTTCATGGTTTTATTGTTTCTGTCACAAGTTTTTAATTTTATTTCCCATTTTATTCTAGAAAGAAATAATAATAAAGAAAAATAATATAATAATTGATATACGATAATGAAATATAATTAATACATCCAAAGTGATTCTAAATAAATTAATATATACTCAAGGATATAAGTACAAGCAAAATATTGTTATGGCAAAAGAAAATTTTTTTAAAATTTTTTGTCGAAAAAATAATGAGTATTTGTATACAGGATTTGTGCAGCTTCCGATGTGAAAGAGAATGATGATTCGATTGAAAGAAATGTAAGAATCTGCAGTCATTCTGTACGTAGTAGCCGTCAGGTCAAAAGCCTTATCCTATTCCTCTTCGTCTTTATCTATGAAAAGACTACAAAAAATGCCAGGATCGTCAACACAGGAAAGACCTCGAGTTCATCGACTTACGGATATCGAGCCTCAGGTAACAATAATTATTCAAATCCAAAATTTTATATATATTATATTATATAAATATAAATATATTATATTAAGCAAAAGTATCAAGTAATAAATTTTATGTATTTATTGATTTTGAAGAAATATTAATATCAACTGCTTACTATGTCAATAGCTTTTATGAAATTTTTAGAATTTATTAGGTTATATTTATGAATCATAATAGAAGATGAAAGATAAAATATTGAAAAATGATTTTCACAAGATTAGCTATTCTATATAAAAATAAATAGCTTGCAAGAATTAACAAAAATATATAAAAAATGAACATTCTACACAAAAGTTCCTTGGATTTGGATTTCTTATTAAAATTTTTGGTTTCTTTGGTACATAAATTGTTCAATTTATGTACTAGAAATAGACATTTCATAAAAATTACTAAAGATTTCCATTATAAAATTTTAATTCGTTATTTAAATCCGTTGAGTCTTCCAAAATAATTTTGTGTGAAATTTCATGTGAAAATTTCATTATATTAAATTTCCTAAGTAAATAAAAATAAATACAAAAGTTTAATTATATTATATATAATATGATGTATAATATAATATATAATATAGATGCAAATCTTGTTTTTTTGATTATTTATGATAATTATACTTGAATTGAATAAATAAAATTATATAATAATAGCAATAATAATATAATTTTATCTTTCTCTGTTTCTCTTTCTCTTCCTCTATATATATATCTTTATATCTTGTCTTCTTAAATTTTTTAAATATGAAATTTATTTAGTGCTTCATATACAAAATTTTATACACTTATCTTAATAATAAATATGAATTTCAGGATTCAGTATGTAATCGGACAGATGATTTCAGCACGCCAATTAGTTCTGGTAGCAATATGGGTAGTATTGCGCGTTTTCCGAAACTTGATGAATGTGCCCATTTTCATTATGAACATGTTGAACTGGGTATTTTAGAGGTACAGCAGATAAAAATTTAAGATAAAATATATAAAAGATCTGATTAAGATACAGTTTAATTTTCAGGTATCAGTAAACGAAGATTCCAACGATTCAGAGAACTATGCAGTACGAATAACATCTGGAGATTCGTGTTGGACATTGCAAAGATCTTATGATAATTTCGTCATGTTCGATAAGCAATTGCATCGCTGTATATTCGACCGAAAGTTTTCCTCCTTAATGAAACTTCCAGATATTCAACCAAAAAATACTTATGATATATTGAAGGATTATTTGAATCGATTCTCACAATTGAATCATGAGGGTTTGAACTGTGGTCCTGTACTGAATTGGTTACAACTCGATAACAGGGGTAGAAGAATTTTAGTTCCGGAATCAGATTCTTGTCCAATAAATACTCCAGCTGTTGCTGCTGCATATGCAGTGAGACCTTATACTGCGCAGGCACAAGATGAAATTTCTTTTCAGGTAGTTTTGCATTTGCTAAATTGTAAAACAAATTATCAAATTGAATCATGAGTTATATTTTCAATCATAAAATCCTCCTGAAAAGATTAAAATTTTGAAATTTAAATTTCAATTGGAACAAATTTTGTATCATCACGATTTTACTTGCAATTCATATTTTGCTTAAAGAGAAAAATTCACCCATTCATATTTTCACTTGGTTTGTGCGAAAAGCGATTTGTAATATCATCCAATGAAATGCATAAGTTTGCTATGTAATACTTGAGCTTTAACTTGAGCATGAAATATATTTTCTGATAATTGTGAGATTTGATCTGATAACTTAGATACAATTAATTTATGAGAAATTTGGATCCAGATTTAATTTGATAATATGTGATTTATTGTGCTAATGAGTTTGTAAATAAAATGATTCACAATAATTGATTAAAGTAATTTATGTGATATGCAGGTAGGCGATATGATATCCGTCATAGATATGCCTCCTTCGGGAGAAAGTACATGGTGGCGTGGAAAGCATGGATTTGCAGTTGGTTTCTTTCCGGCCGAATGCGTCGCTGTGATTGGAGATAAAGTACCGCGACATTTGACGGTTTCGACAACGATCCGATCGAGATTACCGGTGAAACCCGTGCTTCGAAAACATGGCAAACTAATTGCCTTTTTTAGATCTTTCATATTGAATCGGCCATCTAGGAGAAGACTGAAACAATCAGGCATATTACGAGAGCGCGTATTCGGTTGTGATTTAGGAGAACACTTGCTAAATTCGGGTCAAGATGGTAATGGTACTTTTAATATTTTTCATTATGATTCAATATCAAATCGATTGCTTTGCTTTGCTAGATAAAAAAGATAAAGGAAAAAAAAAGATCATTTGTTTTACAGTGCCCACTGTTCTAACGTGTTGCGCAGAATTTATAGAAAAACATGGTCTAGTTGACGGTATATATCGTCTTAGCGGCGTGACATCTAATATCCAAAAGTTACGAAACGCCTTTGATGAAGATCGAGTACCAGCATTGCATTCCGATGAGAGTATTCTGCAAGATATTCACTCCGTAGCATCTTTATTAAAAATGTATTTTAGAGAATTGCCGAATCCATTATGCACGTATCAGCTTTATTCGACTTTCGTCAATGCAGTTCAAGCCAGCACTGATGCTGAAAGATTAAGACGCATGAGGGATGCAGTTAGAAAACTACCACCACCTCATTACAGGTATTCTCTTCTTGATTCAATTATTAGCTAAATTATCATGTTTTCTTATCAAATCTTTGCGATAATTTGATCTTTTTTAATCTTTGGTGAATGCAGGACATTGGAATACCTGATGCGTCATCTAGTAAGGGTAGCTGCACGTGGCACAGAAACTGGTATGACTCCGCGAAATGTAGCCATAGTTTGGGCTCCAAATCTCTTGAGATGCAAAGAATTGGAAGTAGGCGGTGTGGCCGCTCTTCAGGGTGTCGGTGTACAAGCGGTTGTGACGGAATTTCTGGTCTGTTACGCGGAACTTATATTCGGGGATGGTCCCGTTGGTAGACCGAAATCTCTAGCGATTACTACATCCGCGCGATTACTCACCTTAGAAGAGGCACGCAATAGAAGTTTCAGAGGTGAACCTGATTATATAGAAGTAGGAGCTGGCCCGGCTGGTTTGCCATTGCGTTATCATACAGTGATTGAGCTACCACGCAAGAGGAATGGATCAAAACGATCACCCTCGTTAAATTGGCGAGCGATATTCGGCAGAAGTGTTATGGGAAAAGCGAGACAAATTGGCACGCCGACTCAAGTGGAGACAGTACCGAATTCCTTGAATTCTTTGAGACGATTAAGATCTGTTAAAAGTGCTGACAGTCTGGATGGTGAGGATAGCTTAGGCCCCCTTTTAGGCGGACCACCGCCTACCAGAACTTGCGGTCACAGCCGATCTGTCTCGCATGATTCGTACTTCGATCATTTGGCTGATGCCCCTAATGCATCTTCGCCATTGGATCTCTCAGAGATACAATTGAATTTTGACTTAGAGGAGCGAGAGATGAGAATGCTTTCGGAAGAGGAAGGTGGCGGCGCAGCGTCAGTAGAGGTTTCGCCGCGTCGACAGAGAATAGAGACGAGTCAATGTCCCGGTACTAATGGCGGTTCCAAGAGAAAACGATCACGTTTAGAAGAAAGATTGCAGTGTGATGTTGAATTACGTTTCATAGATAGCCAAAGTCCTGATCAGGTGATTATCATAAATCAATCCAAGTTATTATATGTTATTATATGTTTTATTGTATTTAACATGTAATATTTTCCAGGTAATGATAGCAACAAGTGCAGATATTCATAGTATTGATACACCATCTCCATTACCAACACCCGACTATTTGCCGTTGCTGTCAGAAGCCTCAACACCATTGACGCCGGCAGTATTACATGGTGCATCTCATTCTCCATCATCAATGTCGGCTAATAGTTCTAGAATAAGTTTCCGAAGTTTCACTCTGCCACTTGAGATTGGTGACGAACGTGATAGGAACAATAGCGCAAGTAAAAAAGAAACGAGCGTGTCGTCTTCCGAAAAGTCATCAGATCCTAATGATAGATTACCAATGAATCTGATAAATAGAGATAAAGAATTAGAATCATGTGAGAAAATTAGAACATACAGAACGGAGTTTCGCGATAAAAATGCAATTACATCGCTTGCGGAGACTGTAAAGTCTTCGTCTGCGACTCATTCGGATGTAATCGGTTCGTTTTTTAACACAGAAATAATGCCATGTAATAGATTATCTTTATGCGGAGAAATTGGATGTAACGAAGTTATCACATCTTGTAAGGATACAATGAACAGATTAAATTCACAGTCTGTGAAAATTTCCGAATCATATGATAGGAAAAAAGATTCATATGACATAAAAGGGAGATGCAATAAATCTACTTCCGATTCGCTAAGTAAGGTTACCATCACTGTTGATTTGCCGAGGTTATCGTCATCCAATGCGACCGATCTTGATTCACCAATGTCATGTGAGCAAACATTGCAAGAATTGCAAGAGTCTGGATTTGTCGTTTGTGATGGCTCAGACATGAAAGTATTTAGCAATGCGGAAAATCAGTGCGCAACTAATAACACCAATAATGCTAGTGAATGGATAATTATTGAAGAAACGACTGGTTCAATCACAACGCCGATTAGTGAATTGACTAGTCCTAACGATTCTTTTCTAGAAACTGGTGCAAATCCAGTGGCATCAGAAAATATCTCCGAAATATCGTTAGAGCGTACATTGATCTCGAACGTCGATACATTCTGCATTGGAGTTGATAATTCGACAGAAAAACGTATACTGACACAAGAAAACGAGGAAATGATGTTCGATTTTACGGATACAAAAGAATACACGATTCGAAAGGAAATTCATCCGCAAACAAGTTTCAATTTAACAAACGAAGACAATCTCGCGGAAAATGATTCTCGTTCTTGTCTGCATGATCGAGAGAATGGTAATCGATATTCGTGTAATACGACTGATCTTAATTCGAGTGAGGAATCTAATGCAACAGAGCAACGACAAGTTCGCGCGTGTTATATTGAAATGGATAATGCGAATATATTCGCTACAAATCAGAATGAGGCATGTAAGGAACAAGAGATGTTTAGAGAAACGGAAATCTTCGAAAACTATCATCATTTGTCAAGGGACAATATAAGCACGCGACATCAAGACGCATCACATGCTTTGCAAATTACGAATCATGCGAGATTTTCCGATAAATTTGTGCAGGATCAAGAAACAATAAATGCTCCCATAAAGCAAGACAATTATGATAATGATCATTCAAGCGAACTATCAATGAAATGCCAAAATTTTACATTCGGAAGTAATTCGCAAAAACAGCAGATTAATACACAGCAGCGTAAATGCACTTTTAAACGTGGTGACGAGAATCAGAAATGCGTCAATTTACAAGCCAATCAAGTACGAGGTAACATCGATATAAAAATTCCATCAGAGAATGCGGCTGAACCATGTGAAATCGCGCACGTTCCGGAAGGAGCATCCGAGATGATAGAGCGTACATTAAATATGACGTCAGACGTATTCACAAACGTTCCTATACAATCATCAACATCTGTCGATGATGCGATAGTTCTGCGAGACACCGCTGCTATTCTGCAGGAATTGGCTTTGCAGAGATTATCTGGAGGCGCTGTAGGAGATGCAGCCGTATCTGTAAGAAGAAAGTATGAAAACGAAACGATCAGGGATCAAAAGAATTTTGACTCTGAGATTAGTAGAGAGATCAAGGAGAGAAAACTAAAACAGGAATTGGATTCTGTGAGGGGTAAGAACGATGAAACATCGCAACATTTGCCACCTTGTTTGCGAGCACGTCACGCAAGAGCAACCCGAGCGGCATTGAGTCGATCTCTAGACGAGGCCAAGTTCAATCGAATGACTGGTGAAATGCCATTATCGGTAAAACAAGCGTCTGACGATACACAACATTGTTCTACGCCCAATGTCGGTAATAATAGCTCTACCTATTCAAGTGCTTCCGAAAAGATCCAACTAAAGAATCTCGGTGGCCTGGATTTGGGTGATCCACAATGTCGAGAGAGAATCGAAAAGTACAAAGAAGAGAGAAGGACATTTTTGAGAGACAAATATCGATCAGAAAGTTTTCGCGGAATTTCATCCAAAACGGAAGGTGATGATGAGCAAGCATTATTAACTAGATTAAAGCAAAAAGCTTCAAGACCTTCTCTTCATTGATAAAGTTTGGTCTTCTTTGAATTCGCTTTCTTTAGTAGTAGAAATAAGCTTCGGAGAGAGCATAGTCAGTAGATCATTATCAGTAAAACAATATTTAATACTGATCTTTATTTTAAGATAATTGCCGATTAAATTCATTATAGGAGTTAATTTTGAAGCAAAATTTTACGATATTTCAACGTCGCATTTTCCTTTATCTTCGAAACAATAAATGTGGATCTGATTAGAATATCATGTATATGCATATTTAAATAACGAAAAAGAAATTCGTTTGTTTATTTGCCTAATTTATATCTTTTATCAAACTTTTATTTTTCGAATGTAATGCTGCCTTCTGCTTATTTATACTACTTGCGAGCGAGTATTGTTGCATTATTGCGGCAATATTCATATAATCCTATTTTAAATGTCTTTATTCGATTCACTAAATCGCTTTCACTCGAATCTCATTAATACCATAAATTAGCGCAGTAATTTGTATCGCAGATAATACTGAGACTAGAATATGACGAAGATAATGATAAAATAAATCGAATCGTAACTCGATCTTTGTCATGCGATCATCATTAGCAGAATTTTAGGAACGCTTGTGAAACTCGTTATTAATTTATTAATAACTCAAAGAGAAATATTAATTTTTATTATTGTTATAATAATAATTATATAAACTGTAATAACAAATTTTTTTGTAATTATTCCTATTATTATTAATGTTTATTGATTTTTCATTAGTATTATTCATTGATTTATTCATATTTTTGTAACTATTACACTATTAATTTAACAACTTTGGATGTACCAGAATCATTAAAATTGATGAATAATTGCGATTTGTAAAAAAATATTAGTTTCGCATTTTGGGTTGGCATTTTATTTTTGTAAACGATATTTATTTCCTGACTTATTAATTGCTGTCTAGGAAATTATTTTATGTAATATAACATACGCGAATTATGATATGTTATTTGTTTGTTGAGATATGTATTTGTTTATTGCTTTTCTCTGTGCTCCTTTTTTTTTATTTTGTTCGCGATAGATACCAATTTTTTTAGTTTTAGATATAGTTACACGAGTATAGATTACTTCAGTTATATTTTATAAATCTCTGGTACATGCATAAGATTCAAGACTAAATAAATTTAGTGTTAAAAAGTCTCAACGAATTTGTTTATGATATCGAATCGGATATTTTATTCGTATGTCAATGTTATCTTTATTATGGTATATAATAATATCTAATGATAAATACTATTTGAATATCTGGTAACTTTTGTGATTAATTTGTTAATATGTAATATGTAACATATTGATCCATGTCAATACGTTTTACAAGAAAGTTGCTTGAAATCAAGGTTACTATATAAACTAGTTTTCTTGAAAATGATTATTCTAGAGCGCTAGTTGGTCTCAAATTATCATTGAATTTTAATCACTAAGTTCCGTTTAGCTACCTCACTTCATCTCATTTAGGCTATTACGGACGAGATTGTACACCGCACAAATATTTAGTTATATTATTATAGCTTTATTTACATTCTTTTACGTTATTTATAAGAATGAGTTTAAGTCGCTCATTTTTTTGCAAAAGATAATTATATCTTTACGCAAAAATGTTCTTTTTTTTTAACCTTAGCGGAACATCTCATTTAAATATGGTTGGGAAAATATTTGAAAAAAAGACTGGTATGATTATCATGATTATAATCGCACTCGAATTTCATAAACAATAGATATGAGAACAAACCGCATATTCCAATTTAATATTCCATGAATTATACATTGAAAATACATATTTTGATTTCGTATGCGAATCTCAATGCATTTAAGTAGACATAAATCATAGATTAACCATTTACGCAATGACATATTTTCCCCAATTTGATAAGAGTTATTAATTGAAAATTTAATGATTTTGTAGTTCTTTGTTGATAATCATTTTCTGTTTATATTCTTTTGATTATTAATCAATAAATATCGATTCTGGTAAAAGACATTTGAAAAATTATTTATCATTTTCGATAATTCTCCATGAAGTGCTTCTTTACTTCCAAAATTGTCTCTAACTTGATAATAATATCTTAGTATCATCACTATGATTGGTAGTCGAAAATCTATAATCAATATATATGCACGCACATATAATATTTAATTGATAATAAATGACTTAAAGATTATTCGCTTTTTTTCTTGGATTATTCTTGTATAGCAATGGCCTAAAACTGGAAGTATCTAGCCTAAAACCCCTTACAAATGAGATTATTTAATAACAGACATTTATGCACAATATTAATGCGCGCAATAGTAATAATAATATATTCGAGAGCGATATATGTATTTTTAATAAGTTAAGATTTCTGTATTTTGCAAAACTTTGATTATAGATCTGTTAGAATCTTTATTGAAAGACTCTTGAAATAATATTGAGCCGCTAGAAAAGTTAAAGTTTCATATGAAACAATACAAAAAACTAATTAAACAACAATACAAAAACTAATTCTATTAAATATATAATATTTAAAGACTAATAGTAATCTTGTTTTTGAGTATAAAAAAGACCTCGCACTTTATTATCTGAGATTATATATTCGCGTATTTCTCCTGGGCGCCTTCCTTCCTTAATTATAATTGTATCTAGTAATAATTATTTCCGTTATGAGAGAAACTACTGTTATATCATCGATTATAATTATTATATATATATATATATATATATATATATATATATATATACAAGTTGTATGTAAAAATAAATATATAAACGCTGTGAACACTGAAAAATAATTATAAAATTTTTTAAATATCCTTTATGTTCCACATAAATTCCTATATAAATTTGATTAATAATTAATTCAAAAAATAATAATATATAACTTACGATTATGTTTCTGATGTTATATATATTGAATTGTAACAAAAATTTATAATATTTTTTTGCTTGTTTTACGAAAAAATGTTTTGATAAGATAGAATCCTGAAACTGCCGCAGAGATAATAAATAATGAAACAAAATGGCACATATATTGAATAGATATATAATAATGATTTTGGAATCTCACTAAAAAAATGCTAAAAATGCTATGGATTTTTCTTAGAATTAAATATTTTTTTAATTTTTAAATGACAAATAAATATTGATTATGAGATATATATTATATGTGAATTATATATATATATATATATATATATATATATATATATATATTATATGAAATATTTTTTTTTCGTAAAAGCATATGTCAAAATTTAAATTGGGATGAAATATCTTGTTTTTGTATTTATTAATAATGTATTTATTATTAAATTATAATTGATGATTCGTATAATTTAAACAACTTTAGTTTACTCGTTTTATATTAGCATAACGAGAAAAAACATTGTATATTAAGATAAAAAAAGTGTTATATCGAAAGGAATTTTGCATAATAATTGCTTATATTTATATAAATAATATATACATATTTAATATGTACAATTCTATGCGTCTAAAAAAATAATTTTTAATTAATGCATTTAAGTAATAATAACTAAGTTATTATTAATATTAGAATTTAAACATTGTAGAATTTAAATACTATTTTCAAAAGTTAATAAATATAAATATAGGAAAGCGTTTATACATGCAGCAAATTAGCTGTTAAAAGACATGAGCTGCACGAATAACTTAAACGAAACGTTGTGTACATTAATCATCAATAGTCAGTATATTAATCATCAATAGTCGGCAATTCTTAATACATTCCGATAACTTGGTATTCTACGTTCTCTATTTTTAAAGATATTAACAATAAAATGCTAATAAAGATTGACATATCCATTACACTGAAATCAAAAGCAAGCGAATGTTAATTAATCAATTTGAACACGAATTGTCACGTTGGCTTTATCGCTTTTATCATATGTCATCGCTTCGATCGTTTCCTCAAGCGGGTTTGTCTTGAACCCCGTAGTTCAAGTTCTTTCGACGTGTGAAGGGCCTTTAGTCTTTACTTCTTTAAACGCCGTGATAGAGTGGATGGAAGGGAAGTGGAGACGACCCTCTCGTCGGGCGGCAGTGGAAGAGGCATGCGACAACTTGCACAAGGGGAATCACAAGTTCACCTTTATATCGTAAAACGAGGGTCACTTGAGAAAACCAGGAAGCGTTGAGGTGAGGGCGACTCCGTGACTATCGCCGGATCTACCGCGGCAATTATTTTTAAACATGCTATGCAGATAGAGATCTTGTCACCGGCAGTAGTATATCTCTGTTTAGTAATTCCGCGGGAAATTCGATCGTTTATGAAATAGTTTCAGGATAATTAATCGATATTATTCATTCGCTTTTCGATATTAGTAATAGGAAATCTAGTGATAAACATAGGATAGAATTTTTGATTCGTGACTTCTTTTCGCCACGTGTTTCTGGTCTCTCGTTTTACGATCAACCTACTTCGTTTCTTCTCAAGCGCGCTTTTACGGTGCGCAAATCAAATCAGGACGCCCCCGCAGGGTCGACGACAATGTTATTTGTTAGCGGAAGCGTCGTAGTAACCGAAGGCTGAAACGGGGCCAGATTGGCGTAGTGATCGAGTTAAACGACACGTGGGCACTAAAGCCGTTGTCTCCGCCGCGCGCGGATATTCTTTGCTTCCCTCTTTTTTTCCCACATCTTTCGTATCCTTCGATCTGATCTGTACTCGCAAATTACGATCGTGTAAAGGATCTGTCCAAAGTAAAAATAAAGCCTATTCGCGACTCGTTGCGCGGGCCAACGGATGAAGGTTTTCAGGAGGCTTTATTTTGGGGACTGTTGTAGAGCCGTGGATTGACACGCGGCGACGTCTTGACAGCTTGTTAGGCCAATGGCTCTTTCCCCTCTTCATGCGTTAGGCAATTTGCTTTCACATCCGAGTCTCAAATTAAATTGATCTATAGTAACACTCGATGTGATTTTGTGACCAATAGGTCGATTCGATCTGCGATTAATTTGGTTAATAATTACATTTGTCCGTTTTCTTTACTTATGAAAAAGGAAGCAAAGGAACTCTATTATTATCAATTGATTCATATCGATCTAAGCAAAAATGCTAAACTAACTCGTGACATCACACACCCAGGATATGCTCACATCGATGCAGAACGAATCCTGCTGACTGAAAATAATGAAAGTAATGGGAACACGCCCACTGCATTTAAGCCCGCCGAACTAAAGCACACGCCTCGCTCTTGTTGTGCCCCCTGTGTCGCAACCCCTTCCACGAGAGAACGAGAACTTGCGCTTACTGCTGGCGCCTTGCTCGTCCTCGCTCTCGTTCTACGCTCTATTGGCCATTGTACCTGCCACTTCATTGTCCTTTATTTCATTATTCTCGCATTCCGCATTCCGCTTCGTCCCTCTGTACCCTGGACGAGGGATCGCGCGGCGAGTTCTCCACCCTTTATTTATGTACCGTAATAATAGATGTCTTAACGGAATCTAATAAACATCATAAATGGTCCCCATGATCTCATTAGTTTACGAACTTACCTGCATTAGAACTGACACGATCCTTCCTCTTCTCGACAACTGCTGATAGCATCTCCCCATTCATCAAAGCGAATCGGTCAACCTCCGTGCGCGTACGCATTTACACGTTTTGTTCACGATACAACCATTTCCTAAATTTAATCGTCCGTTTAAGATTACTTGCCGATTTTTAATTTTGTTTTTAATTTTTGATCTTATTTCTGTAGATACCTAATGCAATAAATTATAGAAATAGATATTGAGTTCAATAATATAATGTATAAGATTCATAAAAAAAGCGACTATCATACGTGATTTAAAATTCTATTAACATATTCCTTCAATGTAATGCAACACTATACGAAGAGAATTGAATGATATACTATGTTAATAATAAAAATAATATTGTTATTGCCATATTGTTCAATCAAATTGTTATATTATTGTGTAACACACACATGCATGCATGCACGTGTATGTTACATATACACATGCGCATATGTGAAGCTAAAATTTATATATTATACATAATAATTATTTGATAATTTATTCAAAGTTGTTCTTTTAACCTAAATACAAAAATTTATCTTGTATATAAGAAAACTTATTATATTTTTCTGTTATCTTTTCAATATCATTATAAATATTTTTGTTACAAAGTCAAATTAATGTGACTTTATAACAAAAATATATTTTTTAAAAATATTTTTCGTTTAGAAATGCTGATGGTTTTCAGAAAAATTCTCTCTATATTGTTTAAAATCCTCTATAGCAAGCGCAAATTTCTGTGTGAAATTTGCGCGCGACCAGTTGAGTGTACTGCAGATGTATCGTATTCCGAAAGAGCTTATTTTCTTCAAAATACAAATATCACAAGTGTAATATAGGTGTAAAAAAGCTTGTTTTGTCTCGTTCATCACGCGCGCGCGCGTGTCACACGCATATACATACACACGCGCACGCGCGCCGCACACACAGAGGAAATGAATATCGCGTGCATGGTGTGCTCGCGGTCTGAATGTGTGCGTATTCGTCTGTCCGATGTATATCCGAGAATGTACGTGATTTCGTCCCGATAACACGATTATGATCCTCGCCTCGTCCTCTTTCTCTTTCGTTCCCTCTCTCCCCCGCGAATCTGCAGTCAGAGAAGAGAAAGTAGGGAAGGAGCGGAAAGAAGGGGGAGAGGAAAGCGTGGCCCGGCATCCCTCTTCGCCTCTTTCTCTCACTCCATCCTTTAGCTCTTTCTCTCTCTACGCATCCCGCTGCCCTCGAACTGACAGAGTAGCTTCGCTCGCTCTGATCCCTCGCAATTACTTCCCATTATCTGGGTATTAGGATTCACCCCAACTGGAAGCACGACGTGCTTCCCATCCCTTCCCTCATCTCGCATGGGCGCCGCCTATACAATACACGTATACACACATACTGTTCATATTGCAAAATCTATCTGTTGAAGTATCACTCCTTTTCCTTGACTGCTCGTTGATCTAATGTCCCGCAACAGGTAGCGCAAAAACGATGACCGTCAAAATCGCGATTGTAATCTGCGCAATAACGCAGATACACACGATAATGATAAAATTTATCATCGTATTTGTCATAATTCTGAATTATGAATTGCGGATTTTAGAAATAATTATATCAATTCTAGCATTTTTAACGACAAAACACGCCAATTATAAACTCTGTACTGGCATATTGATATTTCTTTGAATTTTGTTGTTTCTTCATTCTGGGTGCCTCGTTAACTTTTAAGAAAGTCATTTACTGATTTCGGCATGTAAAATGTCGAGTTGATGATCGAAGAAATAATTAGATATAGCAAAACTCAAGCTAACGTTTATGACTCACGATATAATTAAATGTCACTGCTGTAATTAAGTAAGCAGTGGATTTTTCAAGTTCTATATGTTTCAAGTTCTATATGTTCTAATATAAAATTCGTCAGTCTATTCAAAAGCTATGTGCATCATTTGACAAAAGAGTATCACCTGAAAAAAACAATTAGGGAAGATCAAACATACACATATTTCATGAGCACGACAGTTTAATTCTCAACGAAAACCACGGCCTAGTTTTACTCGCTATAAAAGATAATATTGAAATATTAGAAATGAAATATTGGTTTTATTACAGTAATTTTCTATAAAAAGTAGAGTCGAAAACCGGCAGAATTTCAGCAAATTTCATTTATATCAGCAAAATAAAAACTTCAGAGCAACGCTTCGGAATAGTATATTTTTATCTCATCGAATAGCGCGAACATTGTTACTCGATAACGAATGAACACTTCTCGAAAACATGAAATATCTTTTCCTCAATCTCAAGCAGAACAATTAAGTTTCAATTTTTCGTTACACAGGGCATGTTCCAGTTTTTGATTAATTTTCACCGAATTCGATTATCGCGAGTATCAAGACGATGACGTAATGAGTATAGACTGCGCGTCTTTCCCATAATTATACCATCATACGTGCAATAAGAGAAGCGCAATAAAATATAATACAATATAATCGTATCTCCCTATATTTTACTCTCTTTAATAAATGAATTCTTTCTAAATAAGGAATGCGGGAAGTTTTCTAATGCTCCCTTCCGAAAAAAATATGATGAAATGATAAATATTTATATTATATTTATATTATATTATATCTACATATTCTCTGATATAACAAATGATTATTAAGTGGCAGTTGGCATGATTCAATCCCATGATAGCTTATTTTTAATATCAGAGCAGGAAAGCAATCCCGATCGAAGCTCTTTATTATCTCTCTATCTGAAGTGTGCACCATAACCGATCAGAACGCGCGGTCTATACTTTCACACGTGTACACTCAGAAGCGAGGATCGTTTTTCTTCTGTTTTTCTTCTATTCCAATTGCCGTGATTCTGATAGAAGAAACGGACGATCTGATTTCGCGGAGAGACAGTGTCTCTAACGATGTTGACGATGTTGGGCGGAATGCTGACCGTGTTGCGATTGATGGTGCAGACCAAGCGAGTGTGGATGCGAGTGAGGATGATGCGAATGTGGATGTGGATGCGAATGAATCGTCGTATGAAGGATCCTCGGTGGTGTGCCCCGTCTGGACGGTGGAGCTGGAACGCCACTCCGTGTCGATATTGGTGTCGAGGTCGCCGATGTTGATGTCGGCGTCGGTGCTGGCGTCGGCGTCGGTGTTGGAGTTGGCGTTGCCGCAGGCGTCGGTATCGGCGATGGTGTCTCATCGCCTAGCACGTCGATCTCGTCGTCATCTTCGTCGTCGGAATCTGCGGGCGCGTCGCTGCTCGCGCGAGACTCGCGACCGCCGCTCAAGGAGAAGTCTACGGGACGCTCTGTTGACATTAATTAATTATCGATCATGTCTTTGGATATTTTCGTGTTCGATCGTATCGAACGACTCGCATAAAAATGACAAAGTTAATTTTATTAATCTATTAATCTATTATAATAATCTATCTGATTCTTTTCCCTATATATTTACTCGTACATCGAGTTCAGACATGTGACAATGATATTCGAAATTCTTCTCTCTTTCTTTCGTTGAATTTTTAATTGCTTGATAATGCTGAATTTGATAATCTCCTTAGTATTTAAATACCAAGCATCATGGTCTATGTTCTATGGTCTATGTATAGGCATGATCTATGTTCTTGACTTGCAAGATCTGTTTCTAAGAATTATTCATTATACATTTCTTCGTTATAAATTAAATACGGATTGAGTATCTTAGAACTGAGAGATCTAGAAAAACATCTATAATTACTTAAAGATACAAACGATTATAAAGAATAACATTAATCGACAAATTAACGTAATTTTAATTTTAAAAAAGCATATTCAGCTTAAATTAGCCTGAGTTATACGCATTGTATCTAGTCTGTGAATATTCAACTGTGACTTACAATATATTGTAAGTCAAACATTTATAAATTGGAAAATATTTAATCTCGTTTGTGTGGTTTGTTTGAGGAAATAGAGTCTAGTTTAGTTGTATTTCTTTAACATGATATCTAAAAATTCAGATGTTATATGTAATATCACTTTTATATCTCTCATATGTTATTATGTTTAGATTATGTTTTATTTATGATATAATAATATTGTTGTGTTTGTGCCGATTCACTCAGTACGTTGAAAAAAATAATATCATAAGGAAAGGCAAAAATGAAATTCAACAAGAAAGAAAAATATTTTGATTTTCTGAAGATAAGAAAAACTGATTTTTAAAATTTATATTGCCTACTTTTTTTGATAATATTTTTTTTAGGGCTAAACATTAAATTTAAAAAACACCCAGATTTCAGAAAGCTTTGTCTCCAGTATGTAGTGGACACATTACAAACGCAACAAATTATCTGAGAGGGACCTATGGCAGAAAATGCTTTCGAACACAGTTTCCGATTATATTTACATGTTGATTTAAATCCTTTGGATTCTTTTCTTATGGGCTTATCTTAGAGATAAAATGTATTTGTATCCATTTGTTTTCATTAAGAAAAAGAAGAAATTTCAAAACAACGAATTAGAATAAATTGTTTAAACACAGATACTTTGATACGATAATGAAGAAACGAATTACATGAAATGTTTATTACATTTATTAACGATAGAACATTTGAATATCTATTTAAGTAAGCTATGCGCATTCAGAAATCTCAAATATCTTGTGAAATATTTATTTTTAGCATGTTAGAGCATCTCATTTAATATTTTCATACACAGATACATACAGATATTTATAGGAATCTATTTATGCAAAAGATATGTATGTATCTGTATATGATAAATTAATTGGATGACTTTATCAAATAAACAAATTTCTTTCTTAATTAAAAATTAATCAAAAAATAGCATAAAAGCGTAGAAAATATGAAGATTATCTTAAATATAATATTAGATTATATTAACAAAAGTTGTATCATTTTTTATGAACAAATAAATGAATTTCGTAACAAAACTATCAAATGAATTTAGATGCTTAATATATAACTTTATTTAAAAAAAAGTACAATTATTATAATGATTATATTTGTAAGCGCATTGTTGCATTTATATAATAAGAAAATAGACCTTCCTTATATTACGCTTTTTTTATTTTCGTGAAACAAATAACTCTAATAAATAATTTAATTATTGTAACAAATAATTCTAATTATTGTAACTCGTCCTAAATGTATTCTGTATATTTAAAGTTAGATATTTTCAAAACAGAATATAACAAATCATATTAAATTTCATATATATATATATATTATATTAATTTATATATATATATTTTATATATTGTAGATTAAATTTTTTATTTGAGCAAATGTTAGAATTTTGAAAGAGATCGAAAAAATTTTAGAAGAGAATTAATATATTACAATTCGTATACATATTATTTATGCATTCCATTTAATTTATATTAAAAATGTGTACACCTATTTACGATATAGTAAACTCAATATTTTCAAAGCTTATTAAAATTACTAAATTACAAATTTAGTATGTTAGAGCAAACTATTATTAATTTAACTTTCGATCAACAAAAGGGCTTCAAAATGTGAATGCTGAATGTTTTTTATCAAAGCAACATTCCATTTTTTAGAATTAAATAATTTGTATCTTAAAGATTTTTCGAATTCTCATCCTTAATGTAATGTTCTTGAAGTAATTAGTTCATTAATTTTTTATTTAATTTGTATAATATAATATATTTTAATATATAATAATGTATAAATATATAATCCTATAATTCTATTCTAATTTTTAATGAGAAAAATAAGATATTATAAATATCTCATTTTATAAATAATGTTATTTTGTTATGACTTTTCAAATTAAAAAGATTTCAAAATTTTATTAATTGTTTAATTTAAATCTCGCTCGGTTCTGAAACAAATTTTCAAAAACACAATGATGGATTTTAATATAATAAGATGTAAAGATATAAATAAATAATATAAATTTTTCCTTTCTTTATATAAATTCTTTAAAAATATAATTTATAAGTGACGTAGGATAAAATTAAATAATTATAAATAGTATTGTGAAATCTCAATGAATCATCTCTGATGATCGACATGATGCAGAATTAATTGTTAGCAAAAATTAATCGCATCTATTTATTGATGATAAAATAATAATTTAATCACAAGCAATATTATAAAACCTCAATGAAGAATTGTCAACATGATGCAGAATTAATTGTTAGCAATTCTTCTCCTTTTTCTTCCTCTTTCTCTTGCTCTTTCAAGATTCGAATTTTCTTTCTTAACACAAACAAAACTTGAATTTCTCTCGCGAAATCAACTCTATTATCTTCATTATCCTTTTTATCATTTGGATACATTTGACACGTCTCAGTTAATAATAAACAATTTAATTTTATTACTCCTTTTTATCTGGTGAAATATTATATCGTTTATATATAAATATATATAAACAATATTATTATTTATTATTACATATGCATATTAAATATCGTTATATCGTTAAATGAGCTAAAGTTGCTCTTTGCGTTCATAGTACTTATATCTTTCATATTCACATTATGACTCGCGTCATTTATATGAAAATATTTTTTCAAGAAAACGTTTCTTAAATATAAAGATTGAACAGAACAATTATCATTAGAAAATATTGTAATCCAGAAGCATACTTGATCAGTTCGATAATTTTGACTTTCTGAATCAGTTTTTCTTATCTCTAGAGAATCAGAATTATCTATATTTAATCGATATTTCTTATCATTTAATATATTATCATATATTATTAAAAAAGTACAGAGCAATGATGTTAGTCTTTAAAAAATTATATCATATATCATTAATTCTTTAGAAACGAAGCAAAAGCTAAACACTCGATGGGGCCAGCTGTGTTAGTGGAATAAGCGCGAGATATTTTTATAAAATAAATTGTATTATTAATCTATTATTGAAAAAATTTCTGTTGTGATATTCGCTGTTGTGATAAATTAATCGATATGGAATTAATTAATGCAGTTATCCATGTATATTTCTATTGTATTAGATGTGATTCTATTATTATACGTAACTCACAATATAACATCAAACGTTTCGATTCTATTTTAGATCCTCCTCGATGAGAAATTAACAATAATGACTACTCATGTTGATAGAAGACAAAGTAAATTATTACGATTGTCTATTATCGAAATTATATATGCATATAATGTATATGTATATAAAAACAAGCTTTCATAATGTTTTCTTATTTGTGGAAATAATTTGACGAAATATTTCCATAAATAATTTCAATTGTACATCGACTACGATAATTATTCATCGACTACCCCAATAGTTTATGTTGATATAATATATGGATTTACCATCTATAAAGAATTACTCTGGAATATCCTGATTTCTAAACGAGATTCGCATGACAGATTAATATTAAAATCTTATTTGTTCGTGAGATTACTTTTATGAATTTTCTGTAGTTTGTATATCGTTATATATATTAAATATTCCATATTTATAAAGCTATTAAATAATATATCGTATGTGTATAATAACAATATTATAATAAGCAATATATATTTATGTAAATATATAATATATATATATATAATTATTTGTGTAATCTTATCTTCATTTATTTAACTTTATGCTGATTAAACTATTAACTCTGTTGATACTGTTTTATGCATTCTCAAGTGTTGGCGATTAAAATCTTTAATCGTATATACATATCTTTAATCATGATATTATATATAATCGGTGAAACGTCTTTCTGGAATAAAACTTATGCAACTATCCGAACATATCAAACATCTTTATTTTTCGAACATCTTATTCTAATATTTTTATGTATAAGATATTCAGAAGAATCTTAGAATTTTAGACATTAAAAAAAATACGTGATTATATTATATAGAGAGAAGTGCATTTGCATCGTTATGCTTGGAGAAAAATAAAACTTATTATTATTTAATTATTATCTCTATCACTTTTTTCTATTTTTGACAAATATTAAAGTCTATCCTAATCGCATAACGCATTGCACATAATTTATGATATTTTTCATTACAAATATGTATAGAACATAGTGCAGATAATTTTTGTAATTTACAGAATTAAATAAACAGAATTAAAAATCTCTTGCTTTGTTAAAAAATGAAGATTTAAATATATTTTCATAAAATTTCATATCAATTCTCAGATTTTAGAGAAATTAATTCTTTCGATAAAACAAAATAAATATAATTATTAAATCGAAAATATAATGGCAAATAATAGTGTCACAACTTATTTAAATTAAGATAACGTTAAATTCTTGATACCGATATTGAATTATATATTATAATGAATGTAAAAATCTTATGTAATGAGGATGACTCTTCCTTCTTTTCCCCTCTCCATCTTCTCGATCCTCTCTCTCTCTCTCCCTCTCTCTCTTTCTCTCTTTCTCTCTCTTTCTCTCTTTTTCTACATTATCACATACACATTGTATGCTCTTGAATATCATATCATTATCAATTTTAACATAACTTATAACATATATATATATATATATATATATCTGACAAATAAAAAATTAATTTCGTGCTTTTTATTACTTAGTATTGAAGTATTATTACTAGTATTGAAATTAAGATTATATAGACTATATAGTATTATAGCGTCATAAATTTTAATTTGCTCTTTTTAAATATTTGATAATATTTTCCCTGATATTATTTTCCTAAATATTTTAAATAATTTTATTAGTAAGATACTTATTAACTTCTTAACTTAAGAATAATCCAGTCCAAAAGTAAAGCTATTTTGAAGATTACTGTAATTACTGTAATAAAGTAGATTGATTAATTGGTTTATAGTTTATTAACAGAAAATTTAAAATATTTAATTGCGATATTTATTGAAAGAAAATGAAAGAGGAAATACTAACAAAAATATTGTTTCTATTATTAATATTATAATTATTTTTAAAATTTAAATATATGTAAATATATTGAATATATGTAAATATATTGAATATATGTAAATAAACGTATAAAAAAGTTAATTTCCGAAATATGTAACATAAAAAAATATATCACAATAAAATTATAAAGACTTATGTAATATTATTTTTCATTGACTACATTCCTTTGATATATTTCTCGTTTTAATTTATTAGTATGTTATATATTTATATATAAAATATATTAATGAATCAATAATAGCATTTCTTTTCAATAATAGAATTTTTTTTCAAATTTCGAAAATTTCATCTTATTTATTATTAACTTTATTATTATCTATTTAATTTTTCAATCATATTTTTGTAAATTCCAAAGAATTATATATATGTATATGTATAATTCATAATACATAAAACCATTTTATGTTATTATATATATATAAAGAAAAACTTCATTACGTATAATAGGAGTTAGCTATATAATATATAATTAATATATATTCACGATGAAATTTTTCATTTAAATCATCCTAAATATTTATTGTTAATAAAAGATATATTATTACATAAATTTCCTATTATTAATATAATATGATATTTTATATATCATATGTAGATATATTTATGTAATATTTTTCGATATGTTAAAAAATTTTAAATGGAAAGGCTTTAGATAAAAATCCATCATGAATTATTATCTATAATAATAATATAAAAGATTTTAAATTAAAATTAAAAAATATATCAGATTAATAAAATTTATAACATTTTATTTCTTTACTTTGCATTATTTTACAAACTTTTTTAAAGCTCTAAATAGTAAATCGACCGTTGAAATAGTATATATGTGTGTGTGTGTGTGTGTGTGTGTGTGTGTCTGTGTGTGTGTGTGTGTGTCTGTGTGTGTGTAATTTTTTGAAACTGATAAATATCGAAATAATCGAGAAATAGTCAAAATGAAATTTCTGAAACTTGAAGAAAAGCTTTGTTATTGTTGATTTCAGATGCTGTAATAGCATGAATAATCTGAACTCCAGCGGCAACTCAATTAGCAAAAATTCGTTTTGCTTTTGTTTTATAAACAATGAAATTTATACAAAAAAAGCAAATGAGACGTCGCATCATGACACGTGCCATTGCAGTCTATGGTTGCCAGTGGCGAACAATCGAGAATGTAGGTCTGACCGAGCACTTAGCGGGTAATTGAGCAATTTTCTCGAAGATGAGCGTAAGCGGAGAGTCGGACCGAGATAGCGAGAGAAAGAGCGATGCGGAAGGAGGGAACGAATCCCTCCTGGGTTCCTTACATAGCTCATTCGAGTCCAAAGACGCCAAGGTAGTTTCGTCTCCCGTACGCTCTCTACCTTCCCCTCGATATATCCTACTTGGTTGCTGCCAAGGAGACGTCTATATAACTCGGTTAGCTCTATCTACGGAACGCGACGAAGCCATCTTGTCTACCGAGGCGGACGACGAAAACTTTACGAATGTGCAGAATGCAAGCGCTATCTGGACTAAACTATTTAAAATATCGCCTCGTTAAATGATCACACTTACATGTAACGAATACTGAAGCAACCAGAGCAATATCGGTTATAGTATAATGAACATTACCATGAGAAAAACATGAACACAAAACAAATCGATGAATAAATCAAGTTGATATCGAGAAAATAAATAATCGCCCAGGTAGTATCATCTTCCCGTAGATAACTAGATTGATGTCAGTAACTCCAAAGATTTGTCTCGTTTAGCGAAAAACTCGCTAATGAATTAAGCGCTAATGAATAATAACCGATTATCGAAAATTTTGACGGATCTTCCCGCGGATTTTATAATGTAACGCGTTGCAAACGCGCGATCTTGCCGACGGATAAATCGCGGGCAATATCTACGACGGAATACGGACCATTACGCGGGTACCGTTGATGATTATAGTTCCTCGCAACGCGACCGCGGGTTACGGTCTGGCTAGTTACGCCGAACTTGCGTAATTTATTGTCAGCGGTGTTTTGGTTGCGTTATACAGATATTAGCGTCCATTAGCATGACAACGGGGAAGTATTTAACCGACAACCGACGTTATAACGCGCCATCCCGCGTCTCTCCGCTCCGTTTCGGAAACATTAACTGATAATAACTGTAACCGATTAATCCTATCTACTATGACGTGCTATGCGCATATAATGCGCTTGATCTACAATTTATTCAAACTTCCAGCGTATATCTGTACATAACTGTCATTTATCGTGCCGAATATTCATCGACTGTGACGTTACGTTTCGTCTATCACATTCGTGATATTTCAGCAACTGTTATGTCTTGAACTTAAAACGCGCAAGAGAGATGCACGCGTGATGTTTTTTCAGCCTAATAGAGCGCGGCCATTCATGGATATTGGCGCTTATCTAGGACATGGCATCGTTAATCGCAAATTAATTAATTCGTGGGGAACATTGCTCGCAGCTGTTTATCGAAAAGTCGATACGCATATTTAGCAGTAATCGCACGTTGCGGACACTCCTCGATATGATTTTCTGGTAGATACAATGATCGCAATGTCATGCGTCATCAACGTCACCAACATGCATACGGATTTTAAGTATTAGATAATATATACGTAGATTTAACATAGATGTAAGTCACAATTGAATCATTCATTATCATAAGCGATAAACTGAGTTTGTCGTGCGAATCAGCGCGATGATCTCTAACGTGTATCGTGATCGATATGTGCACTCGCTTCAATTTGTGATAACTCTTCTCCATTTTTTATTATAAGACTATCGTTTGATCAAGAAAGTTGCATAACACGACTTACCAGCAGGTGACGTAACGGATATCGATTGTTGTCCGGAACTGGGATTGCTACTATTGTTTGTATTTAATTTCCTCAACTGTTTCTTGTGTTTCATCCGACGATTTTGAAACCACGTTTTCACCTGGGTTTCGGATAAATGTAACGCAGCCGCGAGTTCCACTCTCTCAGGTGTGCTCAGATACCTTTGCACTTCGAATCTCGCTTCCAGGCCTGCTAGTTGTTGATCGCTGAATACCTAAAATTTTAAACAAATGAGCTTTCGTCTGTCTTGTCAGCGATCAGGAAAGACGTTCCGGCTCACTCGCGTTTATGGATTCACAAGCGTGATTTTCTATTCAATTAATGTCGAGATAATGTTATTTCATTAGTTTCAGAATCAATGAATCGGCTAATGAGCAATTTATTTACTATTCGCGGGAATAAATTCATGTTATAGAAATATAGAATTTACGTAGAAATGAAATATGTATTGATCATAGAGACGAAGTTGAAAGTTTAAGGATGTACTGACGGTTCGAGCCTTTCGCCGTCGACAGTGCTTCAGAGCCGCGAGCTCCCCGACTCCCGGTACCACGCCAACCCCCATGCTAGCGCTACCGAAAAGCGGTCCCAAGAAGAAGGCCGCTGCCGTAGGCGGTGTTGCGGGATAACCGGGAAGCAAACTGGCAAACTGCTGATATTGATGATGTTGTCCGTGTCCAGAGGTCGATGTGAGATGTTGATGATGTAGCTGATGATGATGAGAATGCGGAGTCACGGTACCGCGACTAAGGATATCTTCGATGAGAAATGACGTCCTGCTGGCGGAAGTTCCGTTTTGACCTGGCTGTTGCTGTTGGCAGGTCGACTGCATTTTTCTCGCCTAACGCAAATTCGTTGCGGATATGACGCGTGGATCTTTCACGGTTACATCCTCGTGTGTGGGCGCGGTTTAATACGACGGATTCGATTTTATCCGTATTTCCTATTCAATTTTTAATGTATGTATGTATAATGATGCTCTTGAATCAAGGTTCGTCTTTTTCTGTTGCGAAGCTGTTTTCATGATCTCTGTATGGACTTTGTATCTTCTTTCATCTTGTATTTGCGATGAGACTATATTTATATTCGACTTCTCATTTGATTAAAGAATAACTCACATATGAAAATACATCACTTTTATAACGGGTCACTCTTTTCTCATCACATAAGATCGTGCATGATATTAAGAACACTTCGCGGAAAGCTTTGGTTTACTTGTCACAGCTAGGCGGCGTTTATTTCGCCAATGTCCGGATGAAATCGAATTGATTGCCACGAATCATGCTGGGTATGAGGGTAAGTCGCGAGGAAACACCGTCGTTCACCGACGTTGAGGGAGTATCGGTGCGCGCGACTCAGGGTGATTTAACCCCCCGCGCGCGCGATCATCGAC
This sequence comes from Eciton burchellii, assembly GCA_020341155.1. Classification (NCBI taxonomy): domain Eukaryota; kingdom Metazoa; phylum Arthropoda; class Insecta; order Hymenoptera; family Formicidae; genus Eciton; species Eciton burchellii. The sequence continues at coordinate 332,439 of JAHMML010000092.1, read as the reverse complement.
AACCCCTTCCGCCTAGCTACGGCTGATGTACCAACGAGGAGGGTGAAACTCGAGGCTGACTATCCGGCTACCCAGTCTGACGCCTCTGGCATTGGCTGATATCGTGACGCTCGTCGTCATTCGGGTTGGTCCCGTCTAGGACCAGGGGCGGGACTTAGTCAACCGTTTCTATGGATACGCGCTATTCGCGAGTATTCATGAATCCGGCCGTATATCCGCGTTCTCGCTATGAGAACGGGAAAGGCGGTGGCGTCAATGAAGAGGAGGGGAAAGAGGAGGAGGAGGAGGAGGAACGAATCTTTCTGTATCTCTCTGTATTTGCGATTCTCTCTATTTTATCGCACTCTCGCACATAGCAATAATAGCGCGAGTATGCAAGTAGTGCGTTCCGAGAACTCTTGCTCGCTTGTGAGCCATTCATTATAACACGATAAGTTCACAATGTGAGTTCTTGGTCGCTTTCATGCGCCATAGTTAAGAACGATCTGTTTCCGCGTTCTTTACTTCACGAAAGTTTTATTTGGCGCATGAAAGCGACAATCTCTATCAATACATTCGATAGGCCATTTGTTATCATGTTCTATGTATCGGTTCCATCATTTCATCCTGTCATATTTTCACATCATTGAGTCGAGTTCTCGGCATGGTCGATACGCCGCTTCGCGTCGAACCGTATATCGGTATTGAATCTTCGAAGGGAGGAGGACGAGCAGAAACGCGGGATTAAATTACTTATCGGATGATGTACGGCGCGCTTTCCAAATGGCGGTGCACGCGCGTAGCGTGCATCTGCACGTCGACAATAGATAAAGTAAGAGTAATAGATCCGACGTGAATCCGACGGAGAAAGACGTACGTAGAAATGCGTTCTACTCTACTTATATCGTCCGCGCTCCTCATACATCTTCTCCTCATCTTCTTCTTCTTCTCAGGAACAAAGCATAATTTGTATTAAAAAAAGAATGAAGAAAGAAAGAAAAAAGATTAAAAAGAGAAACGAGAAAAAAGCTTAATGTTTTAGTGGTCGTACATTAATCCTGACGGCTTCTCAAATCTCCGACATTACGGTTACCGCCTACCGGCTACCGAGCGGAGCATGACGACGGCTATATGGCTATATGATTAGGGTCGAGGGACGCGTGCCGACATTTAGACGGGGTTGCTTCTGCGATTATTGAGTAAATTAACGTCGCGGTAATTGCGTTACCGGCGCGTGTCCGTCCGTCCATCCGTCCGTCCGTTCGTTCGCCCGCCTGCGTCGCGCCGCTCGACGTCGCGCGTCACCTCGCCCTCGCCTCGCTCCCTTGACGCATTTGCCGATGGTAGTGGAGCTGCCCTCCTCGCTCGCTCGCAAAGCCGAAAATCCATCGGTTCGGGATTTCGTCCGAAAACATTCTGCGATAGTTCTATGGATTCTCCAGGGACTCGTTAGATGAAAAAGCAACGGGATGCATTCGCTCTCAAGTTTTCTTTATTATGGATACATATATGACGCACGGTGTTCTGTGTGTTTCATTAATGAACACGATTACCATAAGTCTGATGAGGGATTCGAACTTATGATGTCATCTTATATATGTCGTATATTATCTCATACGCATCATAATAATTTTACACACAAGAGTTTCATTTTCAGTAGTTTAGAGAAAGATAGATATATGATATGTTGAAATAGCTTTTATTATTATGGGAAAAATTATGGGAATTATTTTAGAAAATAAAATTATTGTACAAAAAATTATATAATTTTGCATTGAAAGCTATGCAGAATTCCACATTTTTAACATAATAGCTAATTTGTAAGATTATAAATTTATTCTTTACAATATTATATATGAAATACTAAATGTATATGAAATGTAATATGAAATACTTCAGTTCAATTCAATAATTTCAGATTTTACAAGTTTTACAAAAGTACCAAAGTTTTGCAAAAACTGCAAAGTTCGATAAACCGTATAATTACAATAAAATCGTATAAGTATAATTCAATCATAAAATGATATATTATTATTATAATATATCATTCAATATATATTCAGTATAATATATATTCAAATCTTAGCATTAGACTTACATCAATTGTATATATTAACATGTTTATCGTAAGAAAGTACATATATTATTTACCCGAATCTGTTGGAATACAGAAAATTACGAGAAGATATTTTCACGTGTGTGCTTCAAGAAAGCATACACAGCAGCAGTCATAGACTAGATATTCGGTGCGTTACTTATGCTATTCTAAGTCCACTGGACACAACTTAATATATAATAAATACAAAATACTATAATACTCTCGATATTCTTTTGAAAGAAGGAGCGCAAAAAAATAAAAATAAAAGAAAGTTAAAAAATTAAATATCATCATCATTAGATGCGCGCTTGTAAAAGGCACGAGAATAGGAGGCGGGTCCTTGCGAATTGCAAAAGAAGAAGCCACGTCGCCAGAAGATAAAAAATACCAGACCGACCGGAATAGCGAGAAGCAGGCCGATCAGTATTCCTACAAGTATCGCAGCGTCCTTTTCCGGTCGTGCGTTGTATATATCTAAACAACGTAAATGTCGATCGGCTAAGGATGTGAGTCTTTTGTCCGCATGTTCCGGCGGTGCGGAACACCTGAGATCACTGACATTCTTTCCCATCAGTTTCTCGCCATACTGAGGTAATACGGTCTCAATCTGTGCGTGGAAGTATTAGTTTCATTAATAAAAGATGATTTATTATAATTTAAGATTAAGAAGATCTTTTGAGTAACTTGCATTACGATATATCTACCTTCGGCCGTGATTTTCAGCTTACCAGATATTGATTCTTGCAGTCACAACTCCAATGATTGTATCTCAAATCCAATTCTTCGAGTTTGTCCCATCTTCCAACGAGCAACATTGGCAAATGTCGGAGCGCATTAGATTTTACAAGAAATTTCTTTAATGGCGGCCAGATTGCACCTTCGGATGTCTACAATAGCGATTTTACATATGTAATTCTCTATATCGTTAATTCTATATCTCTAAAAGATAAATTTTTTAAAAGAAAGATAAAAAGAAAACGCCAAGCGTACGTGCTACAGATGATTTGAAACTGCTTTTTTGTCACTTGCTATCGCGAACGCTCCTAGTGTCAAAAACTCGAACCGTACATTCCGCTGAGCAAAAATAATTTTGAATCGTAAAGTTTAATGATTTCAGTTTCTGTGATAGATTACCTCTTTCGATAAAAATAAAAATTTCTCATAAGATAAAAATATATTTCTAGTATGAAAGAATTATCAAGGATTATCAAGCGCAGAATTTAATTGGTCATTACGATAGCAGTATTATGATAATTATATGTTCGTTCAATTTTCAAATACCATATGTTGCGTATATATACAATACATGATTTATCTCGCTATTCGTTCTTGTTTTTATAACTTTATTACAATTAATGCTAAATCGCGCATTGCGATGCCTTTGTGAATCTGTCCTTGTTCGATGAACTAATGTGCATTTGTAAAACAAGATTATTAAAAAGAGATATAGTTTTAAATTGATAAAAGAAAAAAAAGAAGGAAATGGATATAAACTGATATAGCCAATTCAGCGAAAAAGAACCTCACGTAGCATATTGTCTATCATATCAAGTATGTAGAATTTTAATATACCTTAAGCATCATGGCATATTCATCGATCCTTTCTAATTTTTGACAATTTTGCAAATAAAAATTTTGCAAACCGATTAACTCCGATAAACCGCCGCTTCCAATTTCTGTCAAACTCGGCATATCGCATAGACTGAGTTCCCTGAGTTTCTTCAAGCTGGGGAAAGCGTTCACGCGATCGATAACGCGTATCGGATTGAAATCCAAACAGAGATACTCCAAGGCTCTGGCTTCTTCCAGAGACCTAGGTAGAACTGTAAACTTGTTGCCAGCTAGATTTAGTTTCTTTAAATAACTAAAAATTGAAAGTATTTTAAAGATTATCATTATCAAGAAATAGAAAGAAACTTTTTATGTCGAATAAAAATATAACTTAAGTAACGTTTGATCTTCGTTTGTTTTCAATTTCTTACGTGGAATAATGGAACTGAAGATTTGGCAATTCTCTCAGCTCACAATAGCTAATATCTAACTCTTCCAAGTATGACAAGCTACTGATCGCTATGGATGTACGATAATCGAATACACCGAAAGGATTTCCAGAAAGATTCAACACTTTAATACCAACAAGATGTTCGAAGATACTTGGATATAACCAATGAAGTAAATTGTTAGCCAGATTCAAAACTTTTAAATTCGACAAAGGCTCGTACGCTTCTGGCGAGAAATTGCCCTAAAATATTCGAAAATAATAATCATGTAAATGGACGTAAATGGAAAAGAAAGAAAAAGAAAAAAAAGAATAAGAAAGAATAGAAAAGTTTATTAATATTGATTAATAATAATTAATATTGATTAATCTATTAATATGAGTATTTTTCTATCGCAGAAGATAGTTAACATTATTAAAACTAGAAAAATATTCTTTATGATTATATTATTTTTTTTGACATAAGCAACATAAATGAGTGAAACTGAATTTGAAGATAGTTAACTGTTATTAGTTATTATAACAAGTAATGCATAATAACAAATTATTTTTGTTTAGAATATGAATTTATATGTACAATGTATAAGCATTATGTATAGAAAAAGATTATATATTATTACCATATTTTATGTAATTAAAAATGTACTGTAATATTACATGTTAAATTATTTGACATCTTCTGTATATATAAAACTATAAATAAGTAATATTCATAAAATTGTAACACATACGCGCATATAGCAGATGCACGCATGCACATTTACATATCTTATAGTTATAGATAGATAGATATTTAAAATATTTAGAATATTTCTTTGCGAAGTGATTTAAATAAATCATAATAAAAATATCTTATATTTCATTTCATAAAAATAATATACCATCAGTATTATTTTTAATTTTGTTGTGTTACCTCAAAAATGTGTGGTCGTAGTAGTTCTGACGTGAGCTGGTTGTGACTCAGATCCAGTTCGGTAAGATTAACAAGTTCTTTAAAAGCGCGATAATCAATCGTGACAATATGATTCTTCCGTAGAATTAATTTCTCGACGATTATCCTCGGGAAAGGTGTGATATGTACCAAAAGATTATGCTCGAATAAGATTTCTTTGGCAGTTATATTAACCCATTGATTATTCTCAAAATGATTCTCCAAAGCCAAATTACTGCAGTTCACATAGACATCTGGTTTTTTAGTTAATATATATAATAAATGTTAATGGGTACAATAATAAATAAATTAAAAAAAAACAAGAAATTGTAACTTTGTGTTATTTGACGCCTTATTAAGATTGACTAGAGCGAATTGAGTTTATCATATCGAATATATAATAACTATCAACCTTTTTAATTACCTGTACAGGTGCACACGTTACATAAACTCATTGGTTTCGTCGTCGTACTGTGCGTTTTATTTACGATTGAATCTAAAGTAATATTTTTCATATCACTTTCACACTTTACGAAAAGAAAAGATGTGGTAAGCAGAATAAATAATCGGATATCCATCTTGGAGCGAAATCTTTTCACTGTGACAAGTTTAGATTTCGTCGTGATGTTAACTAAAATCTGACCGTATCAACACGACTTCACATATATGATAACATAGTACAACGATAAGATAACGTTACTTATAATTACTCATCGTTCAGGGCAAGCGATGAGGGAGGCAATGAGAAATAACTCTCCTTTCGTGACAGTATATAATTCATATAAAATTCGCTTTTGTCTCTACAATAGCGAATAAAATCTACTCGAATCGCGCTATTATATTCATAATCGCATATAATCACTTGAAATATAAATTTAAGTTTAAATATAATAAAATCTGATAAAAGTATATCTCATATACATATATATATATATATATGTACATAGATATATATCATGTCAATACGCATTTTACACATATTGTACACCTAATATATGTAACATATTGTAATATAATATAATACTAATCAGTATTATCTTGTTATATATATAATATTATATTTATGATATGATTATATTATTATATTACGTTAATTATTGTTATTGAGACAATCAATAGAGAAATGTTATGATATAAATGAAATTATTATTATTTATATTTCATTATAAATAAGTAAAGTCGCGAGTACAATAAAGTGAGTTTTGTACGAGAAATGTATGAGTTATCATGAAAGAAACAGAAATTGAAATGCATTCATTCAAAGTTATTTGATTTAAAATTGCAGCTTGATCATCGTTCAAAGGATGATTCAGAGAATCGGAAGATATTGTTTCGATACATTTAGATCCAAGATAATAAAAACAATCTGCCTTACCAATCGTTGAATTATTATTTAGAAACTAGGATACAGGATACAATTAATATCTTTGTTTCAGAAAAATGAGAGATTACCATATAAAAAAAGTGCAGATGCAAAAAGCAAAATTAAAATTAAAAATTTTTGTTTCAAAAATGTTGTTTCAAAAATGATCTATGAAAATCGGAGAGCTTAATGAATGCTTTATCGGCGAAAACTAGCTATTGAGGCCATCTACGGTGTAGTCGACGTACTTGAGCGGCATCGCCGCTGTCGCCGCCGTGGCGGCGAGAAACCTTTGCGAAAAGTATTGAATCGATGACGTCACAAAAGACGAGACGAGTGGAAGGAGTAGATGGGGCAGACGGTTGAAAAATGTCCGATCACACGAATTTATCTACATGAAGGAGTAGTAAACAGACTCGCATTCGCGGTAAGACCGGCATAACGAACCTTGTTACCGGTGCGTCGATAACCGTGTTGTTCTGGCTTTTGGTGCGGTATAATCGTAACACGTGTACGAAAAATAGGAACTCCCGTGTGCTCGAGCGCTTTTGAGTGCATGACGGTTCGATCGCGCTGTGAAGTTCCGATGAGATAAAACAAGTGAGATCGACGTATCGTGACTGCGCGCGCGAAGGCGCTCTGCTACGTATGAGAGCAACGGAATCGGTAAGAACGTAATCGAGAAATCTGTCTGATCTAATCACGCGTCACTTATTCGCTCGCGAGATAATCGATTAGCCCATGATGTACCGTTTTCGTTCTCAACGGTCCGTTCAATAGGAGAAATTGCGAGGTTAAGTTCGACAGTTAGAATCCTTTCCGGAGGCGCTAGCTTAATGCGAGCTGTCGAGTGAACGCCCATTTTTCTCGACGGGAATTAAGAATTGTATTTGGGAGTCGCGGATCGCGAAGGGAAATTACGTTCTCTCGTGGATTCTGCGCAACTGAGCGGTCGGCTTCTTCGCTGTCGCCGTTGTTGATCATGCATTCTCGGAGTCGGCGTCACTGCGTCTGTTGCGGATGTCGCACTTTCGTGCATCAATGTTTTCGAAGATGTCGATCTCGGACATGTGCAGCGCAATTGTTTGAATTTCGCTTATTGTAGCACAAAGAATCGATGAGCAATTAGAGATACAATTATTTCAATTATCTTTTTCAATATCGCTTCAATAGATTTGATCGATTTGTGTATTTTTTATACGCATTTTGTATGTTCCTTGATCTTTTCGTGCGAGAATGTGGCTTACTGTCGCGTGAAATCATATTTGTTGAGTATTAGAGGGGAGAACGCGACTTTATACCTATTATCGAATATATCGATATGTAAACAGGTGTCCTCTGCATCCTGTAAAGAAGTGATTCTCGTCAATACGGCGCGCCAATACGGAATAGAATGTATTATATTTTGGTATCTATGATCAGCTGATTTTCGTATGTATAATATACTCTTATTTGCGTTTATTTGGAGTTGTAACATTCGCAAACAAATAATATTCTCTCCGAATGTACGAATAATAGCGAAGCTATTCCATGCGTCATCGTAATTACTTCTGCGTTAATCGCGATGATTGTTTTCGCGGCAATATTTCTTTATATACGTAAATGCTGGTAAATATTATTTCAGTTATCACGCGTTATCAAATACCAAATAGCGATCCAAAATTGATGCGTGGTAAATTATTGCATTTTTGTTTCCCACTTTGATTTTGATTTTTGTATTCTCTCTCTCTCTCTCTCTCTCTCTCTCTCTCTCTCTCTCTCTCCCGCCCTTCCTTCTTGTCCCATCACTCTCTATCTCTCTTTCCTCCCTCCCTTCCTTCTCTCTTCTACTCCCACTTTTTCCTTCCTCCCTTCCTCCTCGTTTTAAGAGATAGGCAGTAAGAAGCGAAAAAGACTGCGCGGTCCGTGGATGCGGCAAGTGTGACGTATTGCCACGGTGATTTTTAATCGCAACTTTTCCGCGCTATGCCGAATAGCGCAGGTCGGGTAAGTTAACCGGTCGATGATCGACGGGTAGTAAACACACAGCGTCGGGATTTCTCCATTCCAGAAGTACAGCACGTGCTTGAGAGAAGCGAGATTAATATTTATTCTAAAGAATAACAATATGCAATGATAAATGTCATCCGCCTTTTCATGTCGTTCGTTGTTTCAAAGATATGAGTCTCGTACGCTTCTATATATCATGATAGAATTGTATTATAAAAGCGCTCTCTCTCTCTCTCTCTCTCTCTCTCTCTCTCTCTCTCTCTCTCTCTCTCTCTCTCTCTCTCTNTCTCTCTCTCTCTCTCTCTCTCTCTCTCTCTCTCTCTCTCTCGAGCATTTGTTTGCTCGAATACCGTCTCTTATTTATCCAGGAATAACATTTTTTTTTTTTAATGAAAATTAAGCGTATTCGATATTTGCATAATGATCATTTGAGGCTAATTCCCTTTCTCTTTTCTTTTCTCCACAAAAATGTTTTCTTTTTGCTTTATTTCTTTACTTTTATTTTATTTTACATATTCTATCGTCGTCAAAGTCTCAACGCACTTACGTCCTGATTTCAAACGAAACCGAAATTTTCTAGAATACTTCGTAACAATTTGTTCATGTTATCGCAAGTCCTCGCTTATTCACGCAAAAAAATACATCGTCTGAAATCGATGAAAACCCTAGTGCTATGGTCGATGCTTTCTAATGATAACATTTAAATGCTATGCTATATCATTCGATCGTTGCGTAACGCAATAGAACACGCGATATACATTTCTTTTCCTTTTCCTTTTTCCCCTCTCTTTCTCTCTTTCTCTCTTCTTTGTCTTTTACAAATTCTGATTTTCAAATATAGCCAAGTGTAATTTTATCACTTAGAAGAACGATTAAAGATAAATGGAGGTAAACTTAAACATTAGTTTAACTCCTATTTTCTCAGTGTAACTCAATTGAACAAATTCAGATTGACAAACGTGACTAACGAGCAGCTGACGCAAAGCAATAAGAGGAAACAGGTTTCAACAAGATTGGAACAAACGGAGAATGGAGATCGCTTGGAAGGAGGAATGATAGGTAAACATATTCGTTAGAAATAGCACGGTATCGAACATTGAGAGCAATCAAAAGACTTGATGACTCATGAAAGTGCGATGCAGGATGCAAGAGGGTAATACCGCCGTTGCGCTAGCGATGGTTACTCCTGGATACGATCAGGACCCTGCGAGTGGGGTTGCGGACTATACCACTCATCAAGATCAGGCTCAGTTTGAAGCCGATAAAAGAGCTGTGTACAAACATCCGCTGTTCCCATTGCTGGCATTACTTTTCGAGAGATGCGAGCAGGCGACCCAGAGCTCGGACAATTCCACGTCCGAGAGTTTCAACATGGACATACAGGCCTTCGTCCAACACCAAGAAAGAGACCGAAAGCCTTTCCTAATCAATGACCCCGAGATTGACGGTTTGGTAAGACAGAAATTTCTCAACAAAAAAATAGGATTTATATTATCTTTATCATCTTTTCTCTATTTTTAATGAAATCAGAATCCATCTTATAATTAAATACATCTTGTGTATATATATAAATTATATATATATATATAAAATTATATAGTATATATATATATATATATTATATATATATATTATATATATATATATATATATATATATATATATATACATTGTATGCGTGTATAAATGCGCGCGCATCACGCACGCGTGCATACGTACACGCACCACGCGCGCGCACACAAAAACAATTCAATATTAATGCAAAAATGAATGTCCAATTATATATTAAAATAACCAATTTCGTAAAAATTAAAATATATACGAAAAATTGATTGCAAGATTATTTTATGGATTTCTGAGAAAGATAAAGATATTCACGAGAATTCATTTGTACGTAGAATCAAAATCGTGCAGAATCGCGATAACGACGGGAACAAAAGAATACAGCAACGAGAAAGACGATCGACTTTTAAAGAGAGAGATCAATGAAATCTCGAATTCTCATTTCTTGCGGATATTGCAGATGATCAAGGCCATACAAGTGCTACGTATTCACCTTCTGGAACTGGAAAAGGTGCAGGAATTGTGCAAAGACTTTTGCAACAGATACATCACATGTTTAAAAGGCAAGATGCAGAGCGAAAACTTGTTACGCAGCGACTACAGCCATCACGGGCACGACATTGGTCCGTCGAGCGGAAGCAATGGCAGCAGTCCGCTACAGGTTAGACGGTTGTCCGATATTTGCTATGAAAGCGAGACTCCCCCGGGTCTGTCTGTCTCCTTACCAACGTAGATATCCTCGTAGTCGAAGGGACGTACGTGAGTGGCGTGTTATCTTCTTAAGTTGTTGATACAAATTGACATCAATGATCTCGTTGATCAGATGATCATTTCGATATCATTGTATTACATCGTTATACCAAGAGCGTACATCCCTTCTGTTATTACAGAATTCCCATCCCTGCTCTCTGACGGCTAGTTGAGACATATATTTGCCAGGTGCTGTCATCTACAGGCAATGATGAATCGGGAGCTAACGGATTCAGAGTGAGCCGAGGGGATCCCGTGGCGGAGAACGATGGCACGAATCCGCTCGCACGAGAAGAGAGTGTCAATCATGACCAACCGTCGTCGGTCCTATCGTCTTCCGCTGTCCAACGTTCGGGCAGATCTACTAGCCAAGACCACGACGATCCGCTCTCGCCGCCCGCGGTACACGGAAGCACGCCTCTTTCGCAAATCGGGGCGCATTCGTGTACCCCGGTTAATGATATGTATCTTGGTCAAGGTGAGTCTAACTATGAAAGCTGATGACATTGTTGAATCTTATTCTTTTTGTTTAAATCTTGCCATGAAGCCTTTAAATTGATATTTAATTGACATTTATTTATGAAACATGAAATAAAATTGGCATTTGCGGCTCTTCTTTTTATTGTTAATTTTCTCTATTTGCTCTATTGAGATGTCCCATGTCGTGATAATAAAAAATATTTTCTAGCAAATTTCATTAAAATTCCCTTTATAGATGACAGTATCGAGTATCTGCGAACTATCTCTGATAGAGTTTATTTGGAAGAAGCTGGATACTGGGGGCTTCTTGCATTGCGAGAAAGAGAAAAAGAATACATGGATGTCGGAAATACTAACAATGAAAAGTATTTTGGTTAGGAATATTACATCCTCCTTTCTTGCGGTGCGCGCGTATGTGTGTATATATGTGTATGGTATCATATATGCATTGTGTTATGACACACTATATGCATACATTACACATACATACACACATAGTATGAGTTTTTATATAATCTAATTGACCATTTTAAATATTTCTTATTTAAATATTATTATATTATTTACAAGACATACTATTCTAATTTTGCCACGTAATTATTTCTGAAAGTACTAGTAAGATTGTGTAAGAAGACATTTGAGGAGGAAGTTGTTATTTTAAGGAAATTATTTTAAAGTTAATATAACTTTTAAATAGATTCAAGCTTTCATAATTACCATATATTTTTAAATTAAAGTTATATATTTTTTTCATCTAATTTTATATCTTATATAGAAACAACTGTATACTTAATGATATATAATGTATACAATTATTTAAATTCAAAAAATATTCAAGATTATTCAAAATTACTTTGTATATATCGACGGAGTAATATTAAGATTTTTGTCTTAACATCGTTATATTAGAAATTTATTTTCAAAAACAAATTTTATAATAACATTTTAATATAGAAATATATTAAAATCGAAAAAAAGGTAGAGTATTCGGTTTTGTCTTATATTCCATATGTAAGATATAGGACAATTATATATGCTTATATATGCCAAAATGTTAGATAATTGAACAATTTAAATAGTTCTAAAAATTATTGATTTTAGTTTAATTATTTTAAGAATTCCGTTTTCAAGTAATCTCAGAAATTTGCTATTAATAAATAGCATGCGAAGATAGATGTAAGTGTAAGTAGGTAGGTAGAGAGAGAGAGAGAGAGAGAGAGAGAGAGAGAGAGAGAGAGAGAGAGAGAGAGGGAGGGAGGGRGGGRGGGAGGGAGGGAGGGAGGCAGGGAAGTGTAGATGAACACAATATATCATAAAATATGTAAAGAAAGATATATACATGTATACACACACATACACACACGCTATAACTGTAATTATAGCCTCAAAGTATCGTTAATCTTTGTTAATATAATCTATTGTATTATATTACATATGTTGTATTATTATAAATATACTAAACACATCACTTGTGTTTAGACATTACTGTTGCAGGTTCGCCTTCTCCCGTGGCGAGCGAAGATGAAGACGAAAATACGAATAACACGATTTCAAATCACGCTGGAAATCATAGAAGTAATCACAATAGTGTTAGAAAAGGACGTCAGAAACGAGGTGTTTTGCCTAAACATGCTACTAGTATTATGCGAACGTGGCTTTTCCAGCATTTAGTAGTGAGTATTTATACGCACATACATATGCACAGACATGTATAGACACATACAGTTTATATGTATTTATTATAGCATCCTTATCCAACTGAAGATGAGAAGCGTCAAATTGCCAGTCAAACGAATTTAACGCTGCTACAAGTAAATAATTGGTTTATCAATGCTCGTCGACGGATCTTGCAGCCCATGTTAGATGGTGCAAGTGCAGATGCAGCATCGCGCGTAGGGAAACGTCATAAAGTTTCGAAACACTCTGTACAGCAACAAGCAGTTCAACAACAACAAGCAGGTTGGCAGTCTGAAGATTCCGCAAGTGATTCGGGCTCTAGCGATGGTGAAGGAACTGCCACTAGATCAAAAGACGGTAATGATAGCGACGAAGATGATATCCACTGACCTCTACCGATCACCGAAACGTCAACCTCTTTACGGTACCTTCAAATCCAGTTGCTCATTACAGTATTAAGATATTTGAGAATAGATATCGCTTTAACTGTCAAATACGTAATTAATCTCATAAAAGTTAAGGATATGTGGGTAGAGGTTATCACGCTCTCTGATCTTTCGATGCTTAAATTAGTTATTTAAATTATTACTTAAGTAACTGTCAGTTTATGTGATAACTAATTAATTAGATTTTTAATTTCAAGATCAGATATTATCTACTATTGAATTGAGAAAGGAGAACTGAGATCGAGTAGGTACTACAAAGAGCAGCTAATTTAGATATATAAAAATATAAATTTGCATTAAGCTGAAACAAGAAATGTTACTTATTTTTCGACGAAAAATTTTTAAGTGATTGTCGGTATATGCGCAAATATTAAAAATATTGGAAAATATTTTTTGTTGTACAAAGTTGAGCTTTCCTCAAAATTATGATTTTTTATTAAATCAACTTTTTAAACTTTTGGTGACAAAAGTAGAAGTGATAATGAAATATTATTTATGTGACATTTATAATATATTTAAAACAAATATATTCTGCTTTGTAAATGTAATCACATTAACAATTCGTATATTGAAAATTATAAAGAATTCATTTATTCCTTCTATTATTTTTTGATATTCTCGGACGTACATTAAAAAATGAAGATAATAATATCGCACAAATTTGTTCTCTCTCTCTTTAGCATATTTTGTATACAATCAATTGTGTTCAAAAACTGGCAATACTATATATCTTTGATTAAACACGATAAAATAAAGCGAAGAAAAATAAAGCTTCTATTTTATGTAAATTTCTTGATCTTATTGGTTATTCTACATTGTTACAATTAATATTACCATATCAATATTATCATTACTATTATTGCTATTCTTTCCATTGCTGCTACTATTATTGTCGTTAATGCTATTACTTCTATTATTGTTATTGATACATTTACTGCTTTATTATTATTACTATTACTATCACCTTATAACTATCGTACAATTCTACTATTACCAATAGTAGTTGCTATCATTACAACTACTATTACTGTACTATCATTATTATTACTATCACTACTAACCGTAGTATTATTATTATTATTGTTACTATTATTATTACTAATATCGCTGCTACTGCTACTACATTACTAATACTACTATTAATATTATTGCTACTGCTACTACTACTGCTATTGCTACTGCTACCACTACTACTATTACTATTACTACTATTGCTACAACTATTATTACTATTACCACTACTACTACTACTACTACTACTACTACTGTTACTACTACTACTACTACTACTACTACTACTACTACTACTACTACTACT